>CABFPE010000751.1:224315-264829 GCA_900660155.1 Hofstenia miamia
GTGAAAAGGACAGTTTGAAAGTCCGTTTTCATGTATTTTTTACCCCATTCAACACGCTTTTCCTTATGAGTTTTGATTAAAACAGGTCTTGCAATGGGCTTAATGTTTTTGGCAATGTCATTTAACTTGCTGACGAATTTTTCTCAAATCACGAGGGGAAAGTGTCCTTCTTGAGCCCGTGTCTTTTCTTGACTTCGTGTTACGATTTTTCACGAATGAAGACAACGTTCTTCGATCTCTTCCAAGCTCCTTAGCCAGGTCTACGAGAGACTTTCTTTCTGAAAGGCCTGCAACACTTCGGTCCTTTTCAGAAGCTGTTAAACGTCCTTTTTTAGGCATTTTTGAAATCTGCAATAAAGTGTTGGACAGCTAATATCAGCTAAAAATTAAAAAATAGCCATAACTTGATAAATAATGACAGAAATTTCACAAAAATTTACAAAATAACGTACCTAGGTATCTTCTTCCAGTGACTAAAATTTCACTTTACAGAAGTTTATAATAATCTTAAAATTAAGAAAATACTGATCTGCAATAAAATGATGGACACAGTATATATACTAATAGCTCCCTCTAGGTAGTATGACTTTTTTCAAAAATCCGCTACATAGATTGACTTCCATACTACATAGAGGGATTTGGGGTTTTGGGTTGAAAATTAAACTTTTTGCGATTACTAGCTAAAAAAATTCATCGATCCTTAAAATATTTGGCATGAAGGTAAGGACTACTAAAAGACTATGTCCTACAAAAATTCAGGAATTTATGTGGAAAAATCAGCTTATATGGTTATATGGAAAAAATAAATGGAGGGAAGTATTTATTTATATATATATATATATATTAGCTGAAAACAATATTTTTTCGTCGAATTTGGTGCCGAAAACCGCAAAATTTTTGCCGAAAAAATTCTTCCTATTCATCATTCTTAGAAAATCCCAAATTTCTAAGTAAGAATTACATTGCATTTTTAAACGTTTGCTATTCGATATATCTAAAACAATGCATTCGAATGAAAAAGGATGAGATTAATAACAAACATGAGTAATTGTTGTAAAAGAAAGTGAAAGAAATAATGCAACATTCATGAAAGCTTCAGAATTTCGAAGTCAAAGATCTGTCTGATTTTTAAGAAATTATAGAACTCTGCTTTAGCATATACAAATGTGTGCCTACAATTCATTAGTAAATTATGGCAAAACAAAAAAAGTCTGACATTTGATAACCTTGCATACAAAATAGATTCTAAAAGTCTGAAATATCTACCTCGATAAAAAAATTTAAAATACATTGAATGAAGATCAAAAAATATTAACTAAAACAACTTACTCAATGCAATCATTAACATTTAAGAAACGAATTTATTAGTTTATTGCTGAAACAACATGTAATGTGGCAGTCAAAGCATACATATGTTACAAATATTTAGATCAAATAACCAAGAAAGCAAAACTGAAGTAAAACTGTCAAGCTCGCTTATTAAAGAAAGTCTCAACAAAATTTTCAGTGAAAGAAAAATAATATAAAATTTTAAGGTCAGTTAACTCCAATTTGAGAATTAACTAGTCGAACGATACCTTTACTGGTTACATCTCTACCCGCGTTCGTTGTGACAAATTAGCAATCAGAACACTAAAAATTGCTGAGTTGATTAGTGTTTGCAAAGAGTCAATAACAATTATTTACAAACAATCGACGGAGGAAGGAAACGAAATTATGATTTTATGCAAATCTTTGACCTGAAAAATCTAGATAATTGATTCAGCCGATATTTTTAACTAAATCAAAGGCGATGAATGAAAAATTGTGAATATTAAAAATTATAATAACATTTTAGCAAACTTGCATTTTAAGGAGTCCTCTGAAAAAATACACATTTCACTGAATGAAAACAGAGGTCACTATGCATGTAAATTCCACATTAAATTGTTAGCAATAGCAAAATATTAAATTATTTTCGGTTCTATTCATTTTCAAAACTGTACTCAATATTTATTAGTCAAATTTCAAATAGTCAATTTGGAACATCGACAATCAGCCAAAATATTTTTTGAATATAATGCTTGAATAAAGTTAATTTAATATGAAAAATTCAATATCCTAAAAAGCATCTATAATTTATACTATAATAATAAAATTTAAATGTAAGATATTGTCAACGCTTTTAAATAAATAGAATAAACTGAAGAAATATTAACTCAAAATACATTGAAAATGCACAAATTAGAGGAAAAAAATTAATTACAACATGAGTTTATTAACTTATTTCGATGGTTTTGATGATGTTGAGGCCAAGACGCTTTGACTTAATATTGTAGAAAGTTGCTGCAGATTTGGTGGCAATGCTTTTTCTATATCTTTTATAAGTTCTTGTGATGGCTGATTAGGTATAATTGGAGAAGCAGTTAGTTGTGTTAAGTTTGGAAGCATAGCTAACTGCCCAGTTGCGATGAGAGTTTGTAAAATTTCCGCATGATCGAATTTAGGGTCTTCTTTTTCCTTTACGAGGTAACAAAACAAAAGAGTATCCAAAATTGTTCTAAACCTATATGAAATGTAATCATAAATTTATATTTTATTCATAAAATATTCATAAATATTTTTCAAGCATATTCCTGTAGTAAATCAATGAATGAATTAATCTAGTAGTTTTAAATTATCCAATACTAATTTCTTGAACAATTAATATGTTATAATTAAAGTATGTTCAACTCGTGACCCGCTTCTCACCTGTGGGCCGCAAGAAGTCTCTGAGTGAGTCCCGCGGTATTCTCAAGTTACCCCCTTACGTAATTTATATTGAACTTAAAATTACGAGATGTGGAGGAGATTAATTCGGCCAATGTGGCACCATTTGTTGATCAGAATTGTTTTTGAATAAATTTTGCTAATCCGAATTTACATATCCTCCGCTTAGTGAAATATACTTTATTTGTTGAAACATGATTGGTTACCTAAAAGGTAGAAAGCAAATCACACTTTAAAAAGGCAAGGAAAATGACTGATAAGTTGTTTATCTTTCACTAATAAGGTTTGACGCGGAGGAGTAAATTCTGCTTCGAAGGAGTAATTAAATCAAGAAAATACGGCTACTAAAGCGGAACTCATGTACACGCTCTTAATGCAGCTAGCCGTATAACTCGCTTTTTGTCAGATAATCCACTTGTGCATACGTCTCTATTGCTAGATTTCTTTGTCTATAATCCATGGCCGTGTGCAAAAAATGGGATCTTAGTTCCAAAAACAATTAAATTTTGCTGTAATTATGATGATAACTTGAACGCAATCTAATTGCGGTAGCGATTAGTGATACCACTGATTTGAATCCCAGCTCAGACTCCAGTTCAAACAAATTATCCAGTTGGTAAACAACATAATAGCCTCCCATGGGTTTCGTCTGTCTTAGCAGGAAACGCTCAAGTAGCTCCTCCAATCATTCGTAAACCCAGGGCCCGGTTTTATATGCTTAAAACATAAATCATATTTGTATAAATATTTGAACGCAATTTTTTAGCGCATATTTCTATGACATCACGCATATTTCATGGATGAAATTGATAGTAGTCTGTTAACCTTAAATCGCCTAGAGTCAGTCCATTTAAAATAACATGCTTTAATGCAATATTGAAATTTTTAATTAAAGCGCATTGCTGTTGCTGAAGTTGTTTAAAATATTAAAACTTTTTCTTTAAAATTTTTTGAAAAAATATTTAAATTATCTCCGAATCTAAAGTTCATGTATTTAAAAGGTTTTGAGCGAATGTAAGCAACAAAGTATTTTGAATTTCTTGATATGTGCAAAGATATCCCAACTACATTAAATCGTGCAGTGCGCAAAATCAGCGGTCGCGCGCCGAAGGTATAGCCTTAATAGTTTTTGAACTAAGTATACTTTGGCGAACATCAAAAGAGTTTTTCTCCATTCGCAAATTCTAGGACCACAATGAGTGTCCATGACATTTTGATAGTTTGAAAAAACATTTATGCGACTATTGGTATAAAATTATATACATTGATAATAGAATATCTGCTCTCTCGATGTAGCTTTTTACGCATATATTCAAGCATAGTTTCGAAATTTCGATACATTTTTTACTCATATTTTAGCATATTTTTAAGCATAGAAATCAGAGCCCTGGTAAACCGTATGTGGCCATTTGTCAAAAAAACTGTTGGACAACCCTGTTTTAATTTTATTGTTGAAACTCTGATCTTAAATGTAAAGTAGTTTTATTATTTTCTAAATAAGAGATGATATCGAATAATTTATTTAGATTGATTTAGTGAAATAATAATAATTATATGTAGTATTTAAAATCTTACAATGACATGATTATTTCAGAAATGATTAACGCTACAACACAACCGATTCCAATTGTGACCCAATATGAAATATTGTCATCGTCCTCTTTTTGTTCAATATAGAAGTATGAAATAGCAAAAATCCCACCAACAACCAACAATTGGCAGAGAAATATAACACAATGACCAACTATGTGCACAGCAGCGCATCGCAAAGGATTGGCCATCTAAACAATTCAATCATTTAAAAAACTCAACTTTCTTCAAATTCATCATATTTATTCGGTTCCGGCTTTGAAGTGATAAAGGAAGTTATTGAAATTTGCAATGTTTTTATGCCGAAAATTGCAGAGTGGATCTCACATTAAAAGTAAATAATTTAGTTTCAAAACGCTTACTAAAATTTATAAAGCAATGATTGGTACATATTGAAGTTTAAAATACATCAACAAACGTCATTCTATTCATAATAAATGGAATTGATGAAATTTACAAGCAAGCTGTCTAATCCGATCCTTTGAATTTTAGTAGAAGCAATAATGATAATTTAATAATTTATTCATTTCAAACGTAATATCCCGAATAATAATATGATACGACTACTTAGTTTTATAGAAATAAATGCATAAACCGTCATTAGGTAAATTGTGTATCAGTTTATGAAATATGAAATATTTTACCAAACGCTAATAAACTTGCCTATAAACTTCAGTACATTGTACGAACAAAAAATTAGCAAGATATAAAAATCAAAAACTAATATAAAACTATTTCTTGCGATTGTTTATGGACATCTAATTAAACAAGGGGTGGAACGAAATATGTTCTTAATATAATTATTTGAAGCTTCATAAAATTATTCTCAAATAACTGGCCAAATATCTTTCATTGTAAATTTTCAAGAATCCACTAACTTTTAGTTAATTCCATAGGTTTACAAATATATATTTTAAAAAAATTAATGCATCCTTCGATTAGTGACATGAATTGTTGTTGCTGAAAAACAAGGTGAATCTACGATACAAATATTACTGCGTAAAATATGCATATACTGCTGACAATCAATTGCAACTTCTATTGAAAATAACACCCGTAGTACAGCACTCAGAATTTTACTCAAAACCATCAGCGACTTTTGGCAACCTGAGATGTTCGAGATAATATAGTTTGGCATAAAACAATTCTGTTGGCTTCTTGGTCGTTCTACAAATTCGACGCTACTCAACTACAGCTGCACCCGCGTGACATTCGAGAAAACACATCATCACAATCTCAGCCATGTTCTTATTTTTGCAACATTGTTTTCTATCTGCACGATTCTTAGAGATCAATCAGCAAACGTTCATGCTTTGTGAGAATGCGATACATAGTTAATAACCTGGATATAACCAGACAAACAGACAGAAACTGAGGCGAAAACAATACCTCCTTCGCGGAAGTAATTGTGTCTCAATGAATTGTTTTGTTAATAGACAACAGGAAGCACGGGTTGGAAGCAAATTGTACCAATAAAATTAGCATAATTCAACTACTAGTATATGAGTGGTCATTTAATTGAAATTACGTTATGTATTACTCAAGTTCCAATAACCTTGCAAATCAGAATTCATTGTGTATGAAAGAAAGCAGCAATGTTAACACAAAATAAAGGTGCAAGCGTAAAGCCATTCTATCTGCTTGTAAACCCAAAATAATAAAAAGAAAAAGATCACATGGGCAAGACTATAGCAATAGATCTGCAGTTACAAAACCTGCAAGGCAAGTGAATTTAGGTAAAAATTGTACCTATCGCTGCATATTTCAATGTACAACAAGAATTTCATCGCCAGAGCAAATAAATCTTAGCAACAAGTTTTTGAGTCAGTGAGCTGCAGGTCAAAATATCTACTTTCAAGACAATATAAGAGCCTCAGGTGAAAACCAAGAACAATGATCCAAAAATTTTGGCAAAAACAGGTAAGAATGAAATTAGAGTTTTAAAAGGTTTTATGAATCGTTTCATGCCATTAATCACTCTCACGTAAACACACATTTTAAACCCCTTGAGGATAAAAAACCTGGAAAGTTTTCTATGGGTTTCCCAAAAGTATTTCTTGTGAGTATAGGATGGGTATGCAATCTAATTGGAGCTACATATACCCTAATCGTAGACAAAGAATAGTTTAAAATATATGCCCATCTAAAAAGTTTTGTGCAAGGCTTCATCACATTCGTTACGTGCATGTAAACTGTTGAAATATAGCGACGTTTTACTCGACATAATGTGTTTGGCTGTTACAAGTGTATATTTACTATATTTAAGAGGGTCGTTCGTATTTTGAAAAAGCACGTTAATTTTTAGACAGCTTTCGCTTTCACTGTTTTTAGATCAAATAAGGTCTTGTTTACTAACTACGGAGTTTCGGCTTCCCAATTTTATTGATAGAAAAAGAGCTCCAAAGTCTTTATTTACAATAGTTACAAATTGTTAAAATGGTTAAAAGACAAAATATTTATTTAAACAACAATTTATATACATTTCATGATGCTACATAAGAAATATTGAGTTTGTAATTTTACGACATAGTGAAATTTGACTGCTTAAGGTGGTACTTTCCCGAAAATGCTAATTTTGAGAAAAATAGCCACAGGTGAAACCTCACTTTTCTAATGGTATGAAACTAATAATTATGCCAATTAGCCAAGATGTAAACCACAATTTTAGTACTTCAGTTGTGACACTCTGGGCACTTGATACGGCATTGGCATCACTTCATTTTAAAGATAAGAGCCATAATTAGGGAATGACATTTTCATTTTTTTTATTTGTGAACTTCATTTTGAAAAGAGCATATTTTCTTATTTTTCTAAAAAACTAAAAAAAATTAAATACTCTCCTCCACATACCCATTCTTCATAGCTTGAGCAAAATGGAAATCATATTCTCTAGATAAACTCATCTCGCACAACTGTAGAGACATTTTCTGATTAAAAATGAAAATGAATTTTTGAAATCATCATAATTTTTCAGGATAGTACCACTTTGATAAAAGTCTTCCATGCATTTTATTGTATTGCATGATTCAAATTAGCTTTGACTGCAAATTTATTAGAATGTTAGTTTATTTATTAAAAAATACTAGTATGTTTGCATATGATATTTGGGGTGGAATTCTATCACAAATGATATTTGAACGGTTTAAGAAATAAGTCAGACGAAAGAGTTCACAATAAAAAAATCATTTACCTTGTTGCTTTCAACATTTTCAGATTTACTATATTAAAATTTGAGAAATTTTTCAATAGAAGTTCTTTCAAATTCAAAAATCAGTATAGATCTTTTTACAGATTTCAATGATTAAACAACCCAAACCAAAATGATGTGTTTGCATTTCCCGCGTTGTTAACATAGCAAAATTTCGATTAGTACATTATCATTTCATAATGTGAGAATACCCCATTCGAATGCATTTTCTCTATTTAGATTTAGAATTTGTTTGCCGACAACAACTAGGATACCATTTGACTGGGCGACAACAGGGTCGGTCTGGCCATTGTGTCATTGTAGTAATCTGCCTGAGTCATAATACAAATCATCTAAAGCTTTAATATCCACTGCTTTGTAAATATTTTGAAAATTGTACGAAATCAAAAGTTGACTATCCGTTTTACAAGCTGATAAAGAACGAGAAATGAGAAATATAAATGTCTACAACACAATACACAGTTGTGAAATGAATGAATATTAATGAATGTCCAATTACATAATACTGAAACATTCTCTATCAGTGGGGTTTGCAGACGTACTTGGAGTTGTAATTATCTTTGTCAATAATTTCAACCCTGGTCTTAATTTTTTTGTATCTTTGATGCAATTTTGAGTAGATTGAAAGACATGGATAGACAGTAAACAACAAAGATATTATGCCAACATGCTCAAATTTTAATTGCAGATTTAAACAGCACTTGTTTGCTATAACAGCTTGCAGATGGGAGCCTTGCTCATTGGACATGATTCACTGGAAATTTTGCGTTTGTGCTTAGAAGAAAGTGATATTTTAAAATCTTTTGACAATGTTTCTGTTTATGATAAACTTGCATCCAAATCTGTGAGAATAAAAAACTGTTGATGTACTGCTAATTATGTGTTCTTAATTTTGTTAGTTTGTTATGTGCATCGTTTAATTTTTCCAGTAAAACCAATTTAAAAATGATTATGATTTTATATTATAACAAGTCGCATTTGGAATGTAAATAGTAGTTTGGATATAATATATTAATTTCCCTACAACATTTTCATGTTTTGAAAAATACATTTAATTTTAGAAAAAAATACATTTAAATATATTTATAACACAAGACCGGTGCAAACGGTGGGGTTGTTAATATTTAATGACTGTATAAAAATTTTTTTTCTAGGGATTACTTTACTGATGCATTAACGGATAGCGTATTTCAAAGCGATTGTGATCAACCGGGATTAAAAATACATTGCAACCTTGAAAATTTGCTTATTAAGTCAGTTAATGATAAGTCAACTGAGGTTAGAGTTAAAATGCGCAATGCATTTTTATTTGAGAAGATTTCAATGACTAGTTGAAACTTCAGATTTCTATTCTCAAATTATTCTGGCAACAATCAAATCTAGAACATCTAAACAAATAATTTCATTTCTCCATAAAAAGTGCATCAACTAACTGACTTGTCAATTTATGTCGAGGCTGCAAACACGAAAAGAAAAACTGACTTATGGATAAAGCTAAAAGCATTCATGAGAAAGATTCTTTGTCAATGGTGAATTAACTGCCCTCGCATTCGTACATTTGCAAGCAAATATTTCAGAAATGCAGCAATAGCGAACAAATTTAAATGTACGTAATGACATTCCGTATGTTATGGTTCGTAAGTTAATGTTTTAGTGCATATGTATTCATTATTTAGAGTTTGTACCCAAAAGCTTAAAAAATTTGTTTGATTTTCTTGAGTCTATGTCGTACAGTGATAGCGGCCTAAATATTACAAATATGTGATTAATAGGGGTGACAGGGTCAAATAAGACTGCCATTGCCATTGATATTTAATAATATCAATTGATATTTATTGATTTAAATAAATAATCACAATATTTATAATCACTACTAACATATGAGCACACACGGAGCTCGAATATAAAAACCAAAAGGCATATATTACGCACTATCCAAAATTTTGATATATTCATGTTCATGTCAGTGACAAAGGTTAATAAATAAATATACAAATGCTTGGGTGAATCAATTGCAAAATTTCGAACTTTGAAGAAAGATCTCAAAGTAAATTGGATTTTACAGGATACGAAAAAATGGACAGTCTTTTGCTCAGAGAAATCTGGCTGAAATTAAAAATAAGCATCAGTCTGAAAAAATAATGAAAATACACCTATAATTATGTAAAATGCACAAAGAAGGAAATTCACCACGGAGGAAGCTCTCTATTGAATGTAATACCATTGACATCAAGAGAATCCAACCGAGATCGGAACACCTAGTAATTGGTGATTCCAGACCAAAATATTTAGAACTTAAGATATTATAATCCATGATATGAGGAGCTGACACTCCGAGAAGCACAAAAGACAAATATGCAATTTTGTAGAGCAGTTTTAACTTTGTATTCTGTGATATTTTCATAGCAAAATTGGACTTTACCGCTAAAACAAAACCTAATTCTAAATTTTTAAGCGCGATTTTCTCGAAACGAACCTTATGCAGTTACACCTCTCTGAATCCCAGCTCCCCGTTGATGGGCCACATGCTAGTTCAAAATTATATCTAAGGGGAAGGTTGAAATAGTAACATCAATTGCTAAGTCGAATACTCTAAGTCCAACATTTACCAATTTAATCTTTGAAAGCCAGCAAAATCAATGGTGATTTCTAGTGAACACAATTTAACGTAAAGTTAACGGTCGAATTTTTAACATTTTAATTAGGAAATATTTGTTTTTACAATATTTTTCAATACACTACGTTGCTTTTAGTATGTATTGGGAAAATTAAGTAAATTTAAAAAGATTTATCTGATAGCAATTATCTTAAGTTTGCAAGAAAAGAAAAGTGTGAAGATGAGCTGGTTAGTAGTATTCCACAATGTTTAATAGATATTAAAACCAATATATCCTTAAAGACTGAAAAACTTAATGCTATTTCTGAAAAAATTGGTAATATTCAAGTTGTGCAAAAAGATGACTCAAAATATACACGTCAGACTTCCTTATCTGAACTAGAATCAGTAGATTACAAGAAATGTTCAAAATTTACTAACATAACTAAATGTAAAATTTCAATCAAGTCCGAAAGGCTTCATTACGGAATGGAATCAATTAAAAATATCGATCTATGCTTTCTTGTGAAAACTTGGTTTTCAGATAATTATTCGTTTTCGGGCTATCTATTATCTGAATAAAATTATAAATGGTACAATATTCCAAGACTACCTGGAAGAGGTGGAGGAGTAGCATTAATATATCAAAAATCAATTGACATTAAATTAGTTAATGTTGGTAATAACTTCTTAACCTTTGAACATGCAGAGCTCAATGTTTGCGATAATCACAATACTTATTGTTTAATATTGATCTATCGTTCCGCATATAGAGATTGAAGTCAATTTTTTATTGATTTTTTTGAATATGTCGAAAAAATATATCTTCTAAAGAGCAAAATCATTATTTTATGAGATCTTAACATACATTTTGGTTGTAATGAAAAATCTTCTTAAGATTATTATTTGAATTTGATTAATGTTATCATGTTCTTTGTGCAACACATGGTAAAGGTAACATATTAGATCAAATTATTACAAAGATAGATGAGCAATGAGTTATTCACAACATTATAATTGATAAAGACATAGAAGTTTTACGAGATCATTTTGATGTTCACTTTTATATATCAAAAAAATCATTTACAAAAAACACTGAAGTATGTGAAATTCAATATCGCAAAATAATGAACAAAATTTCGTGATTAAAGAAACAAATGAATATTTCAGTAATTTACAGTAATTCTTCTTCAATAAAGTCTGTTGCAGTCAAGAAAGTCTGTTACATTCAAAAAAATCTGTTGCATTCAATAAAGTCTTTCATATAACCTGGTAAAAAACCTAAATTTAATAATCGAAAAATTTTAATTTGACTGGATAAGTTAATCGTAATTAAGAATTCCTATTTTACAGAATTTAGGATCCTCGAGCAGGAACACCCCTTTGAATCTTTCATTTTTGCGGATGATATAAGGTTTCAAGCATTTTGCAACTTAGACAATGAAAAATTACTGTAAATACATCGAATTTTGCAGATGTCAATGAAATTTGGAATGATGTTAACATAAAATGCACTAAAATTATGAATAAAGTTGCTCCTTTTAAAACTAAGTCTGTAAAGAAAGTCTCTGCTAGTCAAAGGTGGTTTGATGTTGACTGTAAGATGTTACGTGCTAAGCGACGTAAACCAGGAAAACAATTTTTGAGAAATAAATCAGATTTTAATAGAAAACCCTATATTACTTTACGCATTGACATTGTAAAGTTAATTAAGAAGAAAGAGGAATATTATTGTAGAAAGTTTGAATGTATTAAAAACAATTCTAAATTATTTTACTCGTTCATTGTAAAGTTGAATTATAATCAAGAAACAAGTACAATGATAACAGCTCAAGAATTCTGTGATTATTTCAATATTGAAGTTAAAGCATACTTTGCAAAGTTTGAGGAAAATTCTACATGTGATTATCATATTCCTTCTTTTAATTCATCTAGTAACATTTTCCGAATTTCTTCCAATTTCAGTTGAATCAACTATTAGCATATTAATGTCATTAAATGATGCATCATGAGAACTTGATACTATTTCATTAAAATAGTTGAATCAAGATATTGATGCTTTACATATATTGCTTTCCAGTTAACAAATTTTATAAATTTATCATTTGAATCTGGAATATATCCTGAAATTGCAAAGCTTGATGTAATCAAATCTATAATTAAGAATAATTGTTTAGATGTTAATAATAATAATAATAATAATGTTACAGACCAATAGCTAATTTGTCGTGGATTTTAAAACTTTTAGAAAAAGCCTGTTGCTTGCAATTAGTTGATTTTCTAGAAAAGTATGACACTATACACAGATTTCAAACTGGTTACAGAAAAGATCATTCAACAGAAACATTACCTGTAAAAGTAATAGATGATATCATTCATGCAAACCCTTCAAATGAATGCACCATGCTACTACTTCTAGATCAAATTGCAGCATTTTATTTATTAGATATTCAATACTAATCAAAATATTGGAAAATTGTAAAGTATAGCATACTATTCTCAAATGGATACAATCATATTTGACTGAGAAAATGCAATACGTTTCATTTAGTAATATAAAATCTAAATTGTTCAAAAATATATGTAGAGTGCCTCAAAGCTCTATTCTAAGCCCTATTCTGTTTATAATATATAAATCTTTTATAGGCAAATATCTAGCATTACTCAACAATTCTGTTAAAAGATGCAATTTAGAAAAAAACTACTATTTTCTGCATATGAAATTCTAAACACTTCGAAAACTAATATCCCAACACATTTCAATAATCAAAGTTTTAATGAATATACTGAAGATGTTCGTATCTTGGCTTAGTATTCGATAGGAATTTAACAATGAAAGATCATGTATCTCAGTTAGTTAAATATTTATACTTGATTTTGAAAAACCTTTACAAAATTAGAAATTATCTGCCAACAAATGCTCGACAGAATTCCTCAGAACATTTATTCTAGCTTAACAAAGCTACTGTAATGCGTGGTTTCTTGGTACATTGACAATATTTTAATACAGAAACTTCAAAAAATTCAAAATAAGTGTGTACGCTTTGTTTTTGATTTGAAAATGATGGACTATATCAGTCCAGCAATCATTCAACTTCATCGGTTAAAGATTTTCTATCGCATAAAATATAGTTTGCATAATGCAGTTCATAATAATGCTCCTACGTACTTAAATGATTTAGTTGTTTTTGAAAATCCAACTAAGAGACCTTTTAGACAATATTGGATAAAAATTAGAAATCATAAATATATTGAATCAAAAACATCGATTTCAATTTGCTGGTGCCTATATTTTTAATGCAAGTTTTAAGAAATTGTTGAAAACAGAACTCTTTGAACTACAATTAGCTAACTCAATATTTAAACAAATATTTTGTTATTTTATGGCGCACTAGAATTTGCTTGACACATATGTGCGCAATCTAAGAAATACATTATTAATTCAAACCCACTGATAAATACCTCCTTGCCAAAGTAAAGTTATTCAAATCTGCCAAAATAACTTTTCTTTATCTGCTCTTTAAGTAAGGTGCATATTTATATTTTTGTATATTTGTTTGTGTGTTAGTTTGTAGTTATAGTTATTAACTTATGCAATAAATTTGATTAACTTCTTTCCGCTAAATAACAAATACACCTCAATTAATTTGTCAAACAAACATTTAAAGAGATAAATGAAACTTACTGTCATGGTGAAAGCAATCATTGCTGAAGAACAAAAGCTCTTCCCTGAAATCGCCGTGATAAAATAAGCACTTTTAGTTAAGTATTGAATAACTTGATCAAATATCCAAAAGACAGAAGTCATGCATTTTTTGAAAAACTTTGCTGCGGTAGAATCATTGTGAAGAACGCCCTTGAGTAAAAAAAATATAATTTTAGGTATTAGAAGCAAAGCAAGAATTAAAGAACCGAACGCGATAGTTCCTCCATGCTCCAACAACGAAATTCTAAAGGCCTAAAATATATTTGTTCTTAGTAATTTGAATTTTAATTATAAAATTTGTAGAATTTAAAAAACTAACCTTGCATATTTAAACAAAATATTAACACACGAAATGGATGTGTAATATCTTAGGCAATTAAAATCCGTGGTAGCAATTGAAATTAAAAGCAGAAAAGGGCTTGGGTGTCAATTCGGATAAAAATCACATTGTAAGCATACCTCATTGAGTAGACTGCGTGTCCATTATTAAAATTTCAAATTTGCAAAACAGTATTAACTTAATAAATTATAGATACATAAATTAATTTAAAGACAGTTTGAGAAATCAATGCATCAGTTTAACTTTCATTATGGAAGAATATTTACCTGTAAGTAAACAAATAAAGGTGAACTACGTGTAAAGTATACAGTTGCAGCCAAGTAAGCAAAAATAAAGTCTTCAAACGTCCTTAAAAACTCAAAACCCCACACTGCCAAAAAGAAAATGTATACCCAAACGTACTTTGCCCAGACTTTATCCTTATAGTAAATTAATCTTTCCGGTTTATTTGAGACAATCGATTGCCCAACTTTTGCTTCTGAAGTAGTAGTTAATCCAAAGCAAAGCACCGCCACAAAAACGAAAAAACCAACCAAAAGTACCAGCATTATAAATGGAGTCAATATCATGACAGGAGTGCGCGCTAAACAGAAATATACATGTATAGGTTAAAAAAGGCATTTCATCAATCAAATATTCAGTTTGGTTTTTCTATTATTCTAGTTGTTCTTCCTATGAAGGAAAAGTACTATCACTTCTTTTCAAAAAATATTTACAAATTCTTTTCCAATCTAAATCAAGGCGATACAAAAAACATGAAAAGGAAAAAACAATTATATTGTACAGTACGTTCAATTAATATAAAATTTAGATAGCTGGATTTAAATATAGATTAAGTAAACATATAAGAATAATGAATTAGTATAAAAATTATACGTGAAAAGCTAATGACATGGTTCAGTGCAGGTCAATACTTAATTGGACGGTGAAACATTTAATTGCAATTAATTGGAAAGGTAAAAATCAATTATCATTTAATTGACACAACTAAAAATTAAATTGCAATTAATTGCAAACACGAAAGATTAGTTTCCACCATTAACAATAAATGCATTTTCAGTTTTTTAGCAACAAACTTTGACAAAGATCAGAATATGTATATTCCGCAATACTACAAAATTAAAGTTATTTTCTAGAAATATGTCAGTGATTACTCAGAAATATGTTGATAATTATGAGAAATGCGATACTTGAGGAAATACGATTAATTACAAAAGTATGACAATATATTAATTGACCTGAAAAATCGCAATTAATTGTCAAAAATAGTGTTTCAATAATCATTTGTAAATTTTTTAGAGGGCCAAATAAACTGAACTAACAATCTACGTAAATAATAATTACTCTACATATAGTTAACACTCGACTATCCGAACCTCGATTATAATAATTCTTGATTATGCGGAAACATGTGAGAAAATATCTATTCAACACAAATGGTCATTTTAACTACATTTGTGATCATTAAAAAGTTAAATTTGTATAAATCTCAATAATCAATCATAACAATCAATGATCTAATGTGGACTCCATTTTGGATAGTCTTTAGTAAAATTGATTATTCGCAGCACGAAATGGTCAGATAATAGACAGAGAAAATTTACGTTTCACAAATTCCTGACAATGTTGGGTGAAAAAGTTGGAGCTGCGTCTTAACTATTTACTTAATCGGCCCAATTAAATCGTGTAGTTAAGACAGCAAGTTTACATTCCACAAATTCCCGACAAAGTCAAGCCGATTAAATCGTGTAGTTAAGACAGCAAGTTTACATTCAACAAATTCCCAACAAAGTCGAGCCGATTAAATCGTGTAGTTAAGACAGAGCAAGTTTACATTCCACAAATTCCCAACAAAGTCGAGCCGATTAAATCGTGTAGTTAAGATAGGCCTTAAATTGATACATTAATAAACTACAAACAAATTTCTTACTTATGACTTTTGTTGCTTCGATGAAAAGTCGCGCTACAAGAATTAAGCGTGGCCACATGAAAAGTAAAATGCACGAAATGATTATACTTGCAACTGAAAGTATAATAGCACCTGTCAGCCAATTTTTGATAATATTTTCTTCACTGGGAATACGAAACTTTTTGGGAATTTTTTCCATTTTTGATTTTCGAATATGCCATTGATACCTAAACATATCTGTAAAAGTCGAGAAAAACAGGCAAAATTAGTTTTAGAAAAGTAATTAAATAATTATAAAACAGTTATTGCATGTCCAGGAAGCAAAATTAAACAGATAATTCCAAATAAAACAATATGAAATTAAGGGTAAAAAGGATTATAAGTCTGAAAAATATGCTAGATACATAATGAAGATCAATAGCTTGCAAATCTACAAGCAGAGTCGTTGCTTCGCGCAGAATAGTCTCGATTTTTGCGAAAATTTCGATGCTCAATCGACGGCCAACCGCCAACATTAAACGAAAAAATATTAAATGAATTCTATAGTATAGCTTGATTTAAAAAAACAAAATTAAATTGTTCCTTCAAGATCTCTACATCAAAATCACCAAGAACACTGCTGAATTGCGAAAATTATAAAGAAACAACATTTTATTGAAATTACAACAAAGTGCGCAGCGGCGCCTCTGTAGAACACAAGAAAAGTAGTGGAAGACCCTGATTTCAGACAGAAATTCAAAGAAGAACCTTGTTCAAAAAACATTGTAACTCTCTAATAACAAATTCTTTCAGTTACGGAAAAACCGTTTCTCGCAGTCAAATCAACAGTACAAAGATGTCCCAGAAGACTTTTAACGGCATGCGCACAATCTCTATTGGCAAGGTTTTATTATACAGGAGGATTTCGCAACACCCCATACTTCGAGGTATACCGAATTTTTGTAAAGAAGATATTCCATTTTTGCAGTGCCCTGATTTTTTGACACATTAACAAAGTGTGGGGATCGCAAAAAACGACGTAGAGCAGAAAATAGGTTGAACTTAAGAAATTTTTGATGGATTTGATTTACGAAAAATTTAGACGTTTGCTAGGTCTCCACAATCGACAAGTATGTTGTATTACCTTTCGAAGGATACATCTTTTGATTACTTTTGTTTGAGTTGTGAGAAAAATATACTTTTATGAGTTCCATAATGTCATTGTTTAACTAAGAGCAAATTATTGATGAAAACGAAGGTAGAACAAGATCTTTACTATAATTAGATTCCATTTTTTTATATTATATTGAAAGACATTAAAAGCAAATTTATATCTTATAATGTTGCACAATTTAATTCAAAATAAAAATTAAATTGTTAGTTTACAAAAATAATTAAACAAATTAACAAATTATATGTAAATAACAACTACGTACCACACAAAAATATTTCCAGCAATCATAGCAGCAAAACATAAAAGAAATACTAAGTAGCAGAGGATTGGTCCGATTATTGCTAATAAAAAGAGCATCACAACTGACATCCCCAGACTAATAAGAGATAGTATGAGTACTTTTTTCCAACATATATCTCCTAAAGCTGTCACAAGTTTTCCTAAAGATAGTTGTATATTAAGAAGAAATTGACATTCATTTATAAAATCACATTTAAATAATTAAAATTACTAATCTAATCTTTAAATTTGTGTCAAGAAGAGAATTTCTGAATGTAGATTTTCAATTGAATATTTAAACCTTCAATCTCATGCACACCTACAGCCAAAAATTTGAAATTATATATATATATATATATATATATATTGTGTTAATCGCTTAATATGACAATGACCTCGACAAAATTGAAATACGCCTGTTCGTAAAGAAGAGTCTATTAAAATATGTTTTTCATAATGTGAAACAGAAGGTTTTTGCAATTACGTAATGCTTAAGTATAATGATCAGGGGCGGTCTAGAGTAGTGCAGTTAACAACTAATCGACTGTGATACAGAATAAATTTAACGCGTGTTTTGCATACTGGCCCACGTCATGACTAGACAGTGTAATTCCCCAGCCATCATTCTTTTTCTCTATATTAGCATCATATTATGATATGTAAAATTATTTCATTATTATAATCATTCTTTGAATAAATGTCTTGGGATGAATGAAAAGTACATGTAGTTGGTATTGTAGCATATAAAAATAATAGATAAAACCTAAAATAACAGAAATAAGAAGAATGAAACTATATGTAATGAATGTGGCGAATGATCAATTTCGCATCTCCAACTACTAGAACCTGGCACCAACTATGTATGAAAAAAAATTTCGTAGAGTTCTTGCCGAACATCTTGTAAATCATCACCAGACGCAAATGTGATAAATCGACCACATAATTGAATCAAAGCATCAAAAATCTGCTCCACAATGCAAGAAAAAGTTGCCTAATGTACCAGAACTTGCTGTGCTCCTGTAGCATAGAACTCACACCTACCAAGAGTTGAAACGTAGAGATCTCGCGGATTTGAAAAACTCAGCTCTTCTTTCATAAGTGCAACAACGTCGAGGATTGCAGTTTTGGATAAGCGGTACCAATGAACAAATGCTTCCTCCTCATCAAATTCTTTAAAAGGTTGCTAAAGTCTTCACGTCGACATTTATGAAGTGAGTTTTCAATTTCCAGTAGTTCACGAAGGTGCATTAATGTAAGGAAGTCAGACATGTTAGCAGTTGAAATACTATTCCACATGTTTACAATGTAATAAATGAAGAAAATTTCATCTGATAATAGACTATTGGGTAAGACCCTAAGCAGTAAAAACGTGACTTAAGGGAGTTTATAACATTCCCTTCGACTTCACTTTCACATAGAGAGAGACGAAAGATCGACTTAAGTAAAGCTTTAGTGAAAAGCGGAATTTCTGCATAGGAAAAGTGAAGTGTGGATAAAATGTGGTTTTTGCATACGGCCCTAAATGTATGACATAAATAATTTCAGCTGTTAAAAACGTCCAATAAGTGAAACTGGTTTATAGATTATCGATACCCTTTTTCGTTTCTCCTGTATTAAACGAGAGCGAATTTAAAGTATCGACAAATAGTGGACCCTGTAAAAGTAAAATTTCGATTTCGGATTGTTATAGAGAGGATATTTTGAACGAAAAACAATGATTCATTGCACTATATATTTTAACTTAAATTAACTTGTACACAGCACATACAGCGAAGATCATTTGAGGAAATGGAATCCTGCACCTTATAAGTTGCTTATCAAGAAGTACGAAAACTTGTTCCCAACTCGTTTTTTGAGAACTTGAACTTTGGAACCATGATTGCAGATTGTACTTTTAATCAATTTTGTATAAATAAGGCTTTTTTAGATGACTATCAGATGTTCTTTCTGATTTTTAATAAATTCTTATCGTATCTAAAGATGCTTAAAACCGAAAGTTGATTTTACTTTGTCTGCATTTTCTGCAGTCTATGATGTTCATGTGAAATGATATTACATTTGTAAAACTAATGAAATTCAATTTGTAACGAAACTTACTATTTATTTTTCTAACTCAAATCATATTTACAGTTTTAGTACATAATTGCTACAAAAATATTTCGATGTCGCAAAACAGATAATCTTGCAAAATTGTATAAATGCCAGGTGTTTGGGAAGAGCCACATCAACTCCACTTACATCAACTAATAGAATATTCTCTGCTTGCATTGGTGGGCCATCTGTTCTGTCAGTACATCACCAACCTTGTCAAAGCCCACTACTTGTAATGATAAAGGAAGATACAAAAAGCGAAAACGGATATATGTCAAAATCAAAGCATAAAAACAATACATGTATGAGGACTACTCAAGCATAAATTGCAATGACTTCTTCATTTTCCCTCCAATAGCGTGAAATACGCATTCAATATCAACTGCGGAGTGATAAGCTTTTACTATTATTTGCATCAGTTTGCAATGAACATGTTTGTGTTCTATTCACAAATATTTATGTTTTGTTTTGTAACGATCACTATGTCAGATATATGTGTTCTAATTTCAACTACAATTATTCCTAATGGTAGGCTAAGAATAGCATTCAAAATAGTTGTTCATCTCATCTAAACTGAGTTTTGTACATGTAAGCTGTTCAAAGGAGCCTCTTTTCATAGTAAGAGTACTATTAGTTCGGCCAGTTTGAAATTTCACAGTCAAAATTTAACTGAATTGTTTTTAATGTACTACAAAGGTGATATTCTAGTTCCACTTTAAAGTCATACTACTATGCATTTTTAGAAACGACTAGAGATAGGTTATCAACAGTAATGAACAACAATGCAATTAAAAGAGTTGTATAGAATAGAGAAACATTTTAATTTGCAAAATAGATTTAACCTTCTATTTTCTTTAACTAAGTTGACAGTGATGGACAATTTCTAACACGCTTCAAAACTGCATGTTAGAAATGATTGTTAGAAATTGACCAATAAGAATCGAGCAAATACCAAATTCTTTATTACAGCATTAAATGTGCGTTAACTGTGTATTATTTCAGATTGATTTGAAATATGTCTGGTCGTAAGCGTGATGCAATTTGGTTGGAATTTACTGAAATTATGCCTGGAAGAGTTAAATGTTCGCACTGTAATTATGAAACATCGAGTCAAGCATACAGGATGAGGAAACATTATGACGAAAAACATGGAAATTCAATGCAAACAATACCACAGAAAATAACAAGTTTTGCCAGTATTGACAATTTCGTTATACGAACAACTCCCGAAATGGCAAATTCATTTGATCTTGCAATCGGAAGATTCTTTTTAGCAACAAATACAAACTTCGCAGTTGCTGAAAATCCTCACTTTAAGCAAATGATCGACAAACTTCATCCTGGGTATAAACCGCCTTGCCGAAAGCGCCTCGGAAGTTCCATTCTTGATTCTATTCACGGTAATTTACAATCTCAAGCTGCAATAGAGCTCAAGGGCAAGAATGTGACTATCTCTATGGACGGATGGACTAATGTTAATGGAGATTCGATATTGGGTTTTTGTATAATATTTAACGGTAAAGGCTATCTATTAGACTGTATTAACACTTGTGGTGATTCCCAGACCTCTGAATATCTCGCGGAAAAGGCGGAACAGCAAATATTAAAGACTGAAAATCAATACAAATGTCACATTGTTGGTATGGTCACTGATAATTGTGCGGCTATGGTTAGGGCGAGGATGCTCATCAATAAAAACATCATCGAGTATGGCTGTGGAGCCCATCAACTTAATTTATTGGCAAAAGACCTTAGCTCGCCAAACGTTATGAAACGGTTGATACAAGTTGCAAAATTTTTCAGAAATAGCAATATCGCAAGAAGTCTACTAAAAGAAAAATTATGCAATAAACCACCGTTACCATCAGATGTTCGATGGAACAGTTCAATTGCTACCCTAGATTGGTATTGCAAAAATTGGCAAAAATTACGAGAAATAGTTGAAAATGATGTTTTCGCTAGGCCGGCACATAATATAGAAATACGTCTTTTCTCGACGATGGGATTCATATGTGACAGCAAAAGAAATAGACTGAATCCCGAAAAACATCAAAAACTAGCTTTTTGTTATAAAATGTTGAAAGAAAATATCTAATTCAGATATTGTAAAATCTTTTCTAACATTTCCGGTTATTAACATGTTATTAACATTTCTAACCTTAGAAATGAAATTTTCGTGTTAGAAACCCATCACTGTAAGTTGAACAACCTCAATTTGCATCAATATCATAATTCAGAGCTGGAAGTAGTGCAATCCGCACAGTGATGCGGTCCTGTTGGTCAGAGAATTTCCTAAGATTTATGCAAAAATCAGTAATTTATCATTCTAATTTTTATTTCAATACAATGCATTTCCAAATTTATACGTAAAACACTATGCATGTACACATATTTATATCGAAATATGTACAATAAATAATTTATAGTAAAAAAAACGCCCAAATCATTCGACATATTAATTATCAAAGATAAGCCATTAATCGCTGTTTAGCTATTCAATGAACAGTAATTCTTTCTTGCATAAACACATAGGGGAAGGTGAGGTAAAATAAGAAATTGGCCTGTTACAGCTGACTGAAAATATGCGGTTTTGATACGACCATCAACTTTCTCAGTACTTGATTTAGTGATGAAGGAGACGTCAGCATATAGCAGTTGTCTGCCATCTGTGAGAAATTGAATGTTCATTGCTGTTTATAAGTTATTTAATACATTAACTTTAATACGTAATCAACTTTAGATAATATTTCGTATCATAAAACTGACAATAATATAGACAATATTAGAATTGGGCAAAACGGGAAATTAACTTTTTCCACTTCGTTATCTGGAGAACAGTGGATTAAATGTGAGGTACTTTCCTTATGAACTCGCTCATGCTTTGGGTACCAATGTATCAGAAACTGATGACATACGTTTGTGAGATTTGTTTACCTTCGTCAAAATAGACTGGTGTTCATGCTTCTAATTTTAACAAAATCTATACAGTACGAGGGTACATGCACTGAATTATATCAGAGTAATGTTCATATGATAAAATGCTATGTTATGGTTTTCTAATTAAAGAATTATTAAACACAGATATTGATTTTATATTTTCGTCCCATTTTACCCCACCTATGAGAAAAATGAATTTCAAAAAATTATATAATTAAGAATATACTGAAATAAAATGCCTATCTGATGTGAAAAATTTGGGCATTTTATGGTTCAATAAAAGTATTTTTCAGTTTTCGAACAGATATAATATGCAATTTTCAGATAAATCTTCTATCCTATTATACCCCACTTCTCCTAACCGATTTTCCAAGTACTAGTAAGATTCTCCAAAGCATAGAAATCCATTGTGTTAAAGCAAAGAACGTGCTGCATTACATTTTTTCTACAAAATGGAGTATTATCTGAAAAGCACACCAAGTTTTGTGATGTTTAGATTACTAAAAAAAATTATAGCACGCTATTAACAAATTAAATGAGGCGGCGTAAGATTTTAGCCTCTATAGTAAATGTACAGTGCGTTCAGAAAAAAATGACGAATTTCAAATGCTATTAACTTTTTAATACTTCAACAGAACGTCACGATATTTGCACTGACATTTAGTAGATAGTTGCGGATCTATCTTTCTGATCGATATTCATTATTGATTTAGTGATTAAAATAACAAAATGGCGAAGAATGATGATCTCGTAAGAGATATCGTACGTCTCTATTTCAAAAAATGACGAATCTCGAACCCAAACTGTACGTGCGTATCACACAGAAAAAGGCCTGAAACGCCACGCATTCAATGAATGCATGGTCAGACGAATAATAGAGAAGTACAAAGATGGATATATTTCTGTCAAAAGACGTGAAGGTAGCGGTCGGACACCATTGTTTGCTGCTGGTGACACCACCGTTCCGGACAAGGCAAATGCAAATCAATGTCCATGGTCTCAAGTGTCCGAAAGGTTACAAATGATTTGGAATGTTCCAAGACTACAGCGCACAAGTACCTCAAATTGTTCAACTACAAACCATATCGGCAAAGGTGTGTGCAACAATTGCTTTCCCACGGATTATAATCAAAGAGTCCGTTTTGCGCAACGTGCACTGGAAGATCTTCAATTTGATAGAATTCTATGGACTGATGAAGCCTACTTCACAGTTGACGGTAATGTTCATTCTCTGCGTGGAAGCGCCTGGTCACAAGAGCATGTGAAAGTGCTGCACCAAAAGCAACTTCAGCCCCGAAAACTTCTTGTGTGGTGTGCATTCACATCCAAATTTGCATTTTAACCATTCTTCTTCGACAACACACTCACAGGCCAGATATATCGCGATATTTTAGAAACGCATGTTGAGCCCTTATTACGCCGGAAACGCTGCCTAACTTCTGCCATCTTCCAGCAAGATGGCGCTCCTCCGCATATCGAACGATCGGTCAAAGCATACCCGGCCGAAAGATTTCCTGGAAACAGAGTGATAAGCCGTCATTTTGATTTCAGCTGGCCCCATGGATTTCTTCTTTTGGGGGAATTTAAAATATCTAGTTTACTGTGACGAAACGTTCAACGACATCGATCAACTGAAAGCCAAAATAACGCGTTGCACTGCTTCTCTCACTCAAGATTTATTGGCTTTAGTTGTTGAGAGTGTTCCTCTTCGTCTTCAAGCGATTATTGACTGTCACGGTCAGCATATTGAAAAATATGACTGTTTTTCATAAATCCGCGTTATTGTTGAATATACTTTTTTTGTTCGCGTTACTTTTTGACGAGTATACAATAAATTATTAACATTTAAAATTCGTCATTTTTTTCTGGACGTACTGTATATTAATGATTAAGAATCATGATTAATTTGAATCGCCGGTTGGCATTTTTAATTAGTAAAAGTGTCTTCGTACCAGAATTTTTTTTCAAAAGCCTCCTTTGTTGTGGATAGTTTTTTCGATAGTTTAATTGAAATTTCTGTCCTCTAGGGAGGACATATGCATAGCATTCATGTCATCTCCAAAGGACTGCTCTGTTGCCATTCATGTTGTTGATGTGAACTCATTAGAAACATATTAAACACTTTTTCTTGAAAATCATATTTTGCTGAGTAGCAATAATTGACTCAAGCAAATAACCACAAATGGAGTTACATGTTATTAATATATAAGCATTCTAAGCACGTCGCAAGCTCATAAAGTAAAAATGTATGGCATTTTTGTTAGTTTAACTAAGTATTGCTAATACTTACTCCAACAGAGTAATGCAAAAATATATTGCATTCAACCTATTTCGCATGTGCTGATATGAAGAATGGTTCTATTCAACATTAGTGAGTATTAAATATAGAATGAATGCAGCAATTCAGTAATGATATCATGCAACAACATCCGAAATACCGAGTAAAAATATTAATACATGTTTCAGCAGTCAATTTTTTATACGTTTGGTCTCGAAAGTATAATTTTGGGAAACTTTTTTTGATTCTTATTTCAAACAATACAAGATTCTTCAAATGTTTAATAAAGTTTTAAGGTAAATACAGATTGCTCCTAAAGATTTTCGACACATATCCAATTTTTTTTCATCAAAACTACATGCAATGTCTGGTATGCCTGCCGGTTTTTTGATGTTTGAGAATAAATTAAAATATTTAGTAAAAATTTGCAAAATATTTTGTAACTACTTCATTCATCATCGTCAAATGGACAATACATGTCTTAACTTGTTTTGTTGATTAGAATAATAAGAAAATCACCATTAACATTTTGTGGAATATTGATTTTTTCAAGTTTTAAGCAAAAAAGTCAATTCATTCTGAAATTGATTCATAAAAATACTTGATGTACATATGGTTATGTTGTTTACATAGATTTCAAAGAAATCTTAAAAGTTATTTATTTTTTTCTGGAGTCTCCAAAGCAGTGATCAAATGATATTCCAATAATTTTTTATTATAGTCTTATTAATAGCACAAATTGATACTAGAAATTAGGATTTCAAAAAATTGTTATACTTTGTAGTGGTGACAGGGAAATAGTAAATCGTGCTGTCCTAAACTACTCATTCCGGGAAAAAGCGGACCTCGTCCAGCTCTGCCGTAATTCATATAGGTATATCCAGTATATGTATTCTCCAAATGTATACCAAATTAATATTACCTTGCGGTGTTGAAAGTAAAATGCATAAATACTAATATCATGCAATATCTAGAGTCGATTTTTAATAATTGACAACGCTGCTTTTCACGGGCCGCAGTTTGGCCAGCTCTAATGTGAAATATTTTATCATTTAGGTAATTTAAACTAAATCTCTATTTTTGCAGCGAGATCGCCCTCTTTTTTATTAATAACAAAAAACACACAAACAATTAGTTTTAATAACTTGTTTACTACTCCAGTCTGTAGAATTATCGCAGATTTTAAGGCTACCTCATTTGCGCAGAGAAGTAGAGGCCAAATTAGACATCCTAAAATCTTTCTCTCAAAAATGATTACAATCGAATTAATGATTTTTGCTTGGTAAGTAATAGGTAGTTTAAGTTTAAAAAAGAAAGTGCAAAGATATTACCTTTAAAGAACCGCGCTAAAATAAGTCAATGAGAATAATTAAATATTTCATAATGGGTGTTTGAAATAAATAACTTATGGAACTACGAAAAATTTAATGCTCTAAACTTCTTGTATGTTATTGGAGTGTCTCGCATGACATGAAGAAAGTATCAAAAAGCAGGGTCGGCAAAAGAAAAGGATTTCTGTAACTTCAAGAGGCAAATTAATGTGTTTTGCAAGTACTATGTAAAGAAAGCCTTATACAAATATCATTTCAGTATTGAGTGACAAAGGAACTTCTTATGACCAACGTAGATGCACGAAAGGAAGCATTTCACAGGAAAACGTATTAAGAATTATTGGAAAAACGAAGCTTCTTTCATTGGCGATGCAGACACTGGATCATCCTCTCGCAGTAACAGGAGGTTGCTGACCTTAGTGTGACCAGTTGTGATTACTGGAAATTTAAATCACACGTTCAAACACCCTAAAAAGCAACCGCTGCGCTCAAGATTAAAAACAGGTATTCATTTTATTATCAGTTTAAGCTAAATTTCATGTGTTCTCTCAGTTTTGCCTTACTGCTGCTCTATATGGAGAGCTGAAATTTGCTTACTGCGAAAGATGGAAACACTCTAAAGCTGTGCCACAAGATGGATACTAGGTGGTAAATTCTTTTGTACCTCATATGCGTTATAAAGCAGAAGTGTTGTGTCATGACTTGCTTTGCAATAAATACGTTGGATCTCACATTTGTACTTCTGAAATGCATATGTAATACCCTCAATGGCTAAACTAACTTTCATAAACATTTTTCAGATTTTTTGTTTTTGATTTTGTAAGTTTACCTTGAAATGGGGGAATAAAGTCTTACATTATTAACGTTATTATTATAATACATCAATGAGAGAAGCATTGCTTGAACTATAGAAAGTAAATGCAATTGTAGAAGCTACTGTTTAGAATTTCCCTGTACAATTTCGATTTCACGTATATAAAAATTGACAAAACAATTCTTTTAGTAACAATGGAATATAACAAATGTGTGCAGAATGTATAGACACATTGTAGCAAAATGTTTCTTGCTAATTTAATAATAACATTAATAATTTTGCTATTTTATAGAAATATTAAGATTAGTGAAAAGAAGAAAAACAGAAAGCATGCAATACTAAAGAATTCACCAGCTAAAACAGATGCCGTTTAAGGTATATTATACGTGGGCAATCCATTATTGTTTGTAGATATTTACATTATATACAAAAGAATTCCAAATTAGCGCTCCGTAAGATAGCAAAAAATGTTTCATCAATGTTAAGTACACTAGCATTATTAATGTCTTCTTGCCAATGTGGAAACAATTTGTATATCCCATTATTGATCTCAACGATCAACGATAGTCTCGCAGAACCTGGCTTATCAGAAAATTCAGTCATCTGTTTTAAATTTTTTAAATCATTTTCAGAATGTCCTTTCAAAATTAGGAAGTGAGGACATAAAATTTTTGTGGTAGGATTGCATGATTCATTCTAATATTGTGTTTAATGCTAAATGTTTGCCGCAGCTCTAATAATTTTTTTACCAAGAAAACACGATGCGTAATCAGTAACAAATGCCACTGGAAACTGAAATTTATTTCCAACAGAACTGATTTTCTCATTCGAAGGGTAACCTATCAAAATCTGCACAAACCCACAAAAGCTCTGTATAATGTAAAGATTACAAAAACTAGACTTGCTAACTGTTCTATAAAGTGGTTGAAATGTGACATCTTCAATTATGTTTGACTGCATAATAGCCACGAAATATTGATAAGCAAGACAAGCCAAAAATTAGGATTTCTTGACCGAACGATTGTACGGCTAGGCGAAAAATTGGGTATTAAGAGGAAATATCAATATTATTTATAACTATCAGCCCAGTGGCTAAAAGATAAAGCATTTCAAACAGAAAGTGGCAATCTTTGCACACCATTTTCCTCAGAAGAGAGAAACTTCTTTTGACACGAGATATTAATTCCCCATCACATACAGCAACGACGGCCAATAGGTCGGATTTCTAGTAAATAACGGACATAATGACAGCCCTCAGCTATCCTCATATTGTAATCATTGGAATAGGTGAACTACCAATTTTATGAAACAAATGTCTGCGCGAGGTGTTCTTCACTATCGCAGTTATCAACATTCTTATATTTGCTCCTGATCTTCTCAACACAATTTCGGAGTAAATGCGCCACGCATGTCACATGAAAGTCTCGAGTAAAAGTTCTTAAGTCATTTACCAGTCGTTACCATATATGCAGCAACTTCAGAGAGTAGCAAAAGAAAATTGTCCTTTGTTATCTAATTTTTCTTCAAGGCGTCACCAATGGGCTCGGAAACCAATTGCATGATTTGGCGGACAATCTAGCTTTACATACACTAGCATAAATACTGACCCTGGAGCTGAAATATAACCCCTAAGAATATTAAAATACTTGCAATAATTTATTTCATATTATTTGGTTACCAGGAAGTCTTTTTTATCATTCAGAACATGAGTGTCTTCGTTCTCTGTAATGTGTTCCACTTTGCGCCAAGCGATTGTTTCACTGGGCAATGGCCATTTCATATCTAGGAATAACGTCTGCATGATACGCTGTCTGATTTTTTCAATGGTATCCTAGCTGTTAAAAATGCTTTCACTACCTTTTCAGGAGTCTTTGTCGGAGGAGTAATAATGATTTGCTTTCTTGATTAACCTTGCTGCGGACTCGTGTCAATATGTCGCTTGTGGGTTGCCTAGTTCTTATGGCTTTGCATAAAAAATTCATTGCACAGGATGCAAAAAAAATATTCATCGGTACATATAAACTCAATTGGAAAGTCGCACACAATTTCCATAATCTTCATCTTATTGGTTTTAACATGTTTTTAGCATCCTGTAAAACTTAACACTAAAAACAGAATCCTGAGTTTTTACCGTAAGCGTTCATTGGGTCTCTCACCATGTTGCCTCATTTACGAGCCGCCACTGCTTTATCATTGTGCGTATTTCTAAGAAATACGCAATTAGTGAGAAAAACAGCAATCATTTCGAAGAACTGATTGTACGGGTATACATTTGACTATTATTGTAAATATATGATGTGTCTAATAAGTTTTGATAGTCGTTCTATTGTGCATAGTAGGAAGACATATTTCATACCACTGCTTCAGAATTTAATGCTCTTTCACGTGATATATCTTTCGCTGACCACAAATCTTTCTTCTCATACTCAATTAGAATGTGACTTTTATTGCGCGCAGCAAATATTTTATTGATAAATATTACTAGTGAAAATTACCGGGCTTATGTTTATCTAGAATATCTCAGTGGGCAGCCACCTACAGTAATCCACAATCAATTAGTTAGCACATCAATGAAAAATATAACGTCATTGGCTACTGTCTTCCGCTGGTGTCAGCAGTATAGTGAAGGAAACCGGAGTACCTGTATGCATGAGCCTAGAAGTGTTCGGTCAACCACATTGACTACAACGGAATCTATTGCAACCAAGATCTATATTGAGTTGCGCAAGCCTGGAGATATCATTACAGCAGACCATGGCTCTCTTAACAATTGTTCAGTCGGCATACAGTCCGGACTTAAATTTTTGTGATCGTTGAATATTCCGTGATCTTAAAAAACACTCGAGGAAAACTTATTTTACTAGTGAACACCAGATTAAATCTGCAGATTACGCTGCCGTGGTTCAAACAGCTGCCAGAAGAAGTTTTCTCTAGTGAGCAAAGGAAGTTATTACAGCATTGTAAAGCAGTAATTAATTCCGGTGGATATTATGTTGTTTAAAAATATAACTTTCAATAGTATTGGTTGTTTTATTTGCTTTTGAGTTTACAACTATCAAAATTTCTTAGACATACCAAATATATTATCAGCCAATTAACATCATACATTTAAACGGGAAATGACATGAATACAAGCTTTGTAGTCACAAAGTATGCAAAATATTGATTGGTGAACATTGAATTATAATATTGAATTGCAACTTACTGTATGTAGAAATGAAATCCGTTGCAAAATAATTAGAAATACAACGATTCAATGTCGCCTTTGATTTATTCACCACCTCTGGACAATAGCCTGCATCTACGTTGCTGATATTTGGATTTTGATTATAAAGACATACATTAATTCCAGTTAATGAATAAAAATCAGGGACGGTAAGAGATCTATTGCTGATTTTCCATTCCGGACACTTTTCTACACACACCTAAATAAAACAATTAAAACAATGGCTGTCTGAACTGCCAATGCTTGCATTGAGGTATGTAGTAGTAGATAACATTCTTCAATGTCATCACAATATGGAAAATAATTTAAAATACTTAAAAATCCGCATTTTATACTCGATTTTAAAACCCCTAAAAATACGTATTAACTAGATTCTCGCCAACTAATCTAATTGTAATTAATAAGAGCATTTCACGATCCAGAAAACGTAGTTTTTTGAGTAAAGGAACAACGTTTACTTTTTCATTTGGTGCACTTCGATTGTCAATTTTGTGTAAAACAAATAAATAATTTGATGAAAACTTAGAATTTTGATCAAAGGACATGAATAATGGAAATAAAATTATGCTTAATAAACTAAGAGGTTAAGCATGTTAATAAAATTTAATGTTTTATCGGAGAAGAGGTTAGCCGCATCAAAACAAGTAAGTTTATTTTGTTGTTTCATAACCGAGTAGACAGTTCTCTTTGGTATGTATTCACTTAGAAAATGACTTCCGAGTGACTTCTTGATCCTCTGGTATAATTGTGCATTTGATGTACTAATAGTCTTCAAAAAGGTCGAATTTCATTGCTATTTTTTGAATTCAATCAATTTTTAATCCGTTTTCTGTTAATTCCTCTCATGCAGCATGCATCCATAGGTAAGTCTGCTAAACACTAGTGAGTGGTAAAGTATTATTAATTCAACTTTGTGGAAATCCAAGTGCTTCCATTTTAAAACCAGACTTGTGTTTACTGCAGATTTTGCAAATCTCGTTTACAGTATGACCTCATTATTCACGGGGGTTACGTTCCTTACCCCTCCGCGAATAGCGAAAAACCGCGAATATTGGATGCAGTTTTAAAGCGTATATGTATGATATTATATACATTACCAAATGTTTCCCAAACACTCTAAAGATACTTCTGCTCATTAATACAGTAAAAATCTAACAGTATTGCATACGGTTATATAATTTACAATAATACATACGGTTATTTATTTCTCTGTAATGATAATGTAAACACATTTTATTTTTTTACTTCAATATTATACATGTATTTTAATAAAAATAGAAAAGATGGGACAATATCTTTTATTACCGAAACACTGGAGGAGAAAACTCCATTTCTTCTACAGAGTCAAGAAGTTGTNAAATGTTTCCCAAACACTCTAAAGATACTTCTGCTCATTAATACAGTAAAAATCTAACAGTATTGCATACGGTTATATATTTTACAATAATACATACGGTTATTTATTTCTCTGTAATGATAATGTAAACACATTTTATTTTTTTACTTCAATATTATACATGTATTTACAGTACGCACAACCAATTGCGGAGAAAGGTGAGGCAGTCAGCCAATAGTAGCCTAGCCTATTGTATGGATCTCTGCGATGTTTACATTTGTGTTTAACCTGGATGCGAAGGTTGTGGTTTCTAGTAACAGCTGTTGCCCAGATTAGGCCATTAATGATTTTAAAAACAGTGATTACAAATTTAATTCATTCATGTAGTATAATATATTGTGCATATAAAAACCAAAATAAAATCATAAAACAAATTTATAAGTCAATTTTATCTCGATCTTAACTTCCGTAGTTTTGCAGAACTTGATTTTGGAGGAAAAGACGCTTCACTAACAAAGTTTTAAATGATGCAATTGAATAACTTGAAAAGCACATTTGGTTATCTCGTAATAGATTTGCACATATTTGAACTTTTCTTAACCCGCGAATATGCGGGACGGCGAAAGGCGAACCGCGAATAGGCGAGGTCACACTGTATATGAGTTTCAAAATTTAGCTTGCTTGTAGATCTTCATTCTTTCGATGAGAAAAAAATAATTTCCATAATGCTGGTTTTTGATTTGGAATTTTTTATTGCAAATTAATCCTTTAGTTCACTGATACAACGAATGATGCCATTTCTCAAAGGCTAAAAGTACCAGGTATAATAAGTGTGTAATCGTCAGCAATGTTTTACAGATATCTCTAATATATGCATCTTTTCCAGGGGCAATTTCGAACCGCCTTTTCTGACTGAGATTGAATTGATAACAACAGAATGAGTTATCAACTTAATCGTATGACTTGCATGTCACACTCGCCATATTATCTCAGTTAGTAGTAGCGGTGAACTGATTTGAACGTCGGCTGTGACTTCACACTTGTTCAGTATTACACTACAATTGAACTTTAATAAATGCTATTCTTATTGATTTATGAAAATAATGAATTTATGAGAATAATTGGTAAAATTAATGTAGCTCATATGCCAGACTTGTCAATTGGAGAGATTTTTCTGTCAAATCCACTCCAATCCAATATTAAACTGGTAAAATTGTCCAATTAGAATCTATGTTTGAATTTGCAAATACACATTTTCTATACAACATACATAACATGCTCTTTATTTCACATAATATTTATTAAAGTGTAATACACCGATTTTCTATGCATCTGATAAAGCTTGGATTTCGCTATATAAACTAAAAAATGAAAAATTTAAAGGAAAAATAAAAAACGCGAAATTATTATTACAGAACAAATTTGCTGATTATATTTGAATAATTTCTGCATAGAAATGAGGCTAAAGTTTATCAACATCGTTCTCAACACTGGAAACCTCTCGGTTAATCTCCCTATTTGTTTGTTTTAATGTAAAGTTTCAATTCTAGGGTATGCTCCTCTCTTAGAGTCTAATACTTTCACGAGAGTGTGACAGACTCTTTAAAATCATGGGAGGAAAAACACAAAATTTCATGCAATACTTTTTTTATCTGTAGTTATTTTTAATCAAACCCCGAGGTTGAAACTGTGTGATCGCAAATGATGTACTATCTTCCCTCCAGTCAGAATATAAAAACCATGCAAGGTGCTCCGGAATGTCGTTGATGAAAAATTTGATCTATCATATTTGGAGAAATCCACTTCCGAATAACTTAGATTAGTAACAAGATATTTAATCATACAAGTTTCAGAAACAGCTCTTTAACTAGCATTTGGTTCAACTGGAATTACGATTCCTGATTTACCCTTACATCTGCACTTTGCCAATCTAAATAGTATACAATGCAGTATAGGTTAATATACAGCAATTCATGTTTTATTTTCAGCTGTGTTTTATTAGGAGATTTGCAGGATTCGGTGCTGTTATTAGGATACCTGTGAGAGTGTGATCATTTCAATGTGCTGCCAAAAGGCTTTCATTTAAAATATTACTGATTTCTTTGTCATTTGTAATACATTCATCATGATCCTTTACTGTATAATAGGCCGGATCATAAAAATTAATTTTGTTAAGAATCTGGGAAAAGTGGCGTGATATAGTGTTATTTACTAGTATAAGCGTAATTTTATTTTAAACTTTGATTTAGCTTTGCGTTTTTTTACTTGGCGGTACCGCGGTAGCCTCCGCCATTACTGCTTGCGTTTGCCGTGAATGTACCGTGCACGGTAGGCACTGAAATTATCTTATTTATATGCATGCATTATACAATACATCGCAGTGCCCGCTGCAGTGCACAGACGCAAACCGATCTGAATATTAATGAGGTTGGTGACCAGATGACATCCAATCAAATCGCTCGCTGTCAGTGAGTCAACTGCATTAATATTCAGTCCAGCTATCAACCTAAACTATTTAGTTGACTTAATTAACTCAACTGCTTCGTTTTATTTGTATGCCTGACAATGTTGTCGAGATCTTTAGCTGCTAAAGAATGTCACATTTTTTGGCGACGCGCGCGAACTACCCAGTTTTTGCTTGCCAACACACAAGCAGGTTGGCAAGGCGTATTTGTCTGAAAAGAGTTATGGAACAGAACCACTACGATCTGTCTGTAAGCGACTGGCAGTTATACTTCAGCAAGTATGGGCAAAAGCATCGATTCCCACGATACCTCTNTGTTCTGACCAAAAACATTTCAACTGCCCAAATTTCTGCGTGGCTTTTGTCAAATACAGATGTTGTTGTCGACATTGAACCATTTCCTTGTCACAATCAAGGTGTTGAGCGGTTGATCAAGATNAACGCGAAGAAGTAGAACAATATCTTGATACCTTGTTTGATATTTGCTAGTGTAAATGCAAGGCGTTTCATCATGCTGCTGCCCTTTGGATCTGAAGGTACCATTAATTGAGCGTGCTTTCCTTACCAATCAGCGTACCGCACGAGTTGGCCACATTGTTGGTGTGGACGGCAGCGAATGGTGGTTCAAAAAGTTTTGGAACGCAATAGCTACCCAGGTCATATTGAGAGCATCATTCTTGCTATGCTGAAAGACAACCGTCAAGTGATCCGACGGCTTGCATTGAAAAGAATTTTACGTGCTCGTGAAGAAAACATCCCAAATCGCCAATTCCAGACTCCTAAGATACGTCTTCAAGCGACTAGCTACGAAGAGCTCATTGATTGGCAAACCACACCTCGTTTGGAGCCTGTTCTGACCAAAAACATTTCAACTGCCCAAATTTCGGCGTGGCTTTTGTCAAATACAGATGTTGTTGTCGACATTGAACCATTTCCTTGTCACAATCAAGGTGTTGAGCGGTTGATCAAGATTGTAACAAAATCAGCATCGAAAGTTTATGGTCACGATGGACGTGATGGCTATATCCGCGTTCTCATGGAACGCCGCAAATTGATGCCACACTTCGAAACTAAGTCCGAATTCGAAAGCATTTAATTAGACTTTTCTAATCGAACTTTAGTGTGTTATTGGTGCTTTGGCTTTAAGTATGTTTGCTTCAAAACACTCTTATGTTGATTTTTACGATCATGTAATTGCGTATTAACACTAGAAGTACCAAGTGAGTCAAAATTGACTCAAATTAAAATTTTGTTTACTTACCTATGCATTCATTAAAAACAACAGCAGGTATATACACCTCCAAAAATATTGATAATCTATTTGAATTTCCATAGGTAAAATTTTTTTCATTCTTCTATATAATTTTTAAATTGAAATGCTACATGTAAAATGAATCTCAAGGAGTAATGGTATTTCTAGTGTTAATCATGTATTCCTCGGACAAAACATTGTTTCTCACATGTTTGTTCAATAATTTTTTGGTTAAAAATTTGCATTTTTAAGGAAATTTTTCGGAACTTCAAGGGCGAAAACGCAAAGTATAGCAAAGTATTAGACAGAAACGGTGTGCTGCAGTGGATTCAGTGCATCTGAAAGCCACTAAATGGAGATTCTCTAAGAAATTAGCCGACATTTTAGCATTTATGATCCTGCCTACTGTATAAGGAATTTCATTTTCTTCTTTAAAATTTAAAAAATTCGAAATAAACAACCATTTTTGTTTAACAGATTTTTTTTCATCAAAAGATTTTTGTAAATATTGTGGCATTCTAACCCGTATAAGCATTCCGGAATATTATTTGTCTAAACACCTATTTATTGTGATCAAAACTTTGTAATTTAATTCACATTCCTCTGAGTAAATCACCGTCTGTTATTTTAAGAGGAAAAGTAGAATTTTTAAAAATGGAAAAAGCAAAAGTTTGGGTTTTTGCATACATAATATAGTATAACTACTGATAATATAGTGCCATGTAGTGAACCAACCATTCATTTGGAATGCTGCTTAATGTGAGACAACAAATGTGTATATGATAACATGACAAAATTGTAATGCAGGTTTTATAAGGGAGATAAATAGTTATGTAACCAATGGATTTAAGGAATTCATTTATCATAAGGTGCCCGATTAGAATACAAAGCACAATAATACTGTAAAAATGAATTTCTCGAATTTTCCAGGCATTTTATTCTAATCAAATAGAATTATACAAAACGTACTGATTTTATGGACATTTAATACTATGCTCACATGATTAAGAGTATATACTGCAATTAGTTATCATGATATAGCGCATTACATTCAGAGTACTATCAGACCTACAGTATATCAAATGCAAGTATTCTAATGGTATGAGGAATGATTAAGAAAATTGTATCATAAAAACTGTGATATTTTGGAAATTTCTGTAAAATTATTCCAATAAGAATCCAATGAATAGCAAATTTTGTTTGTACAATTAGATTCCAATTCCAATGGACAAGTCTGTAATATGCTCAGAATAAAAATGACTCCTGGACAAGGTTTTTCTCGTTTTGTGCCATGGCTTGGTCAGAATTCAGACTTGCACCCCACTGAAAATCATTAGAAAAGGCTAAAAATTGCTAGAATAAAGCGCCCATTATTCCAACTTTAAATTGATTTAATGCGTGATGTATGGATTTGTGAAGTTACTATCGAGCTGATATAGAAGATCGTGGAGGTAATTCCAAGAAGAATTGCAGCCAAGGCAAGCATACAGAGTATTGCTCACTTATAAATATTGATTTATTAAATTATATTTGCACACAATCATAAAAGGCAAAATCTTTAAATGAATCATTCTATTAATTTTCATTGGAGCGAAATTTAACGTGCACGACCATTTACGGCAAAAAATGTAATATGCAATAATAGAAAAATACAAAATAACCACCTGATAATTATTGAAGGGATCATTGCTACTAAAGAAGAAAAGATATGTTTTATTTTCTAGATTTAGCCCAGTGTAATTCGGATTAAGGTCTTTAATTTGTGAATTTTTTTTGACACCACATAGATTTCCAAATCTAAAATGCACGTAACAAAATACAAAAGCCAATCACATTCTGCATTTATTTAATCATATAAAAATATAATATGGAAAGAACTGAATATGATAATATATTGATGAAATACCTGGATTTCTTACAAACTTTTTCAGTTAATGCTCATATAAAAAATAAAAGTATTTTTGAGCGAAATGCTATTATATCAAATTTGATGTAGGAGCTTGTCAAAAATATATGAACTACCATTATGGTCATAATAACTTCTTCTTAAATAGAAAGGTCTATAAATTAAAGCCGAAATCGCGTTACCGGGAGACTGGTCAACAAATAAAGGTTCAGAAAAAGGACACCAGGTGAATTCACAGAAAATGCATTCTATAACCGTATCAGTGTCAGACCACGGTAATTGCGAAATGAGTATCAAATATTTTCTTCAGACATTTGTTTATAATCAAACGATATACATATAAAGGCGGCTATCAGAACCTCATGAATCTGAGTACTCTAACCACTAGGCCGCATTTGTTAATTAGTGCTAATCAAGATTCTGAGAAACAAAAGTTTCTCTCATTTGCACAATTCAGCCTCAAATCAAATATAATTTTCTGTCTTCTTTTCTGGGTGTATAAGACATTAAACTGGCCTTATTTGAGACTTCCAGAAATAAACTTGTTTTGAGTAAAATAATAGAAAATATTGTCGCATCAGCAACGGTTTCTAGTAATGTGTCGCTACATACTGTATATGCTTGTACAGTTCGCTTAACTTTGATAATTAGTTAAAGTTAACCTTATCCATGCTGAAACCATTCTAGTTAAGCTAATAAGTAATTACCAGAATTCGGATAAACCTGCCTGGGCTCGGATCTGACATTTTGAAAGTAGGGACAGGCGGATGCGGGTCAAACTCAACTACAGCTCTTTATCTGAAAGAATATACCAATTAAGTTATTTGCAAAGTTGTGCTGTGCAATTTAATGTGTGTTCCTTGATATCAGAGTGTCTCTACTCCGATAGTTGAACTATTTGTACTCATTGTTATTCGGAATCGGATTGTTTATGAAAGTGTGTACCAATAACTTATAATGTCAATAGTTTCTATATACCGTAAATCCTAGTTTATAAACCGCAACTCAAAGTCTGAATGTTGTTCCTTAAGTTACAGACAGATATACAGCATGCATAAGCCCATCCCCATGCCAAACTAATTTATCCTTCCCACATGATTTCATTCATATTAAATTTAACCTTGATTACCATAACAGCCAGAACACTTTGTTACCAGGGTTGGCAACAAGTGTATTTTTTACCAAAAAACATTTTAAACGTTTAAAACAATTCTTTTTTCTCTTAGACTCACCTCAAGGAACAAATTTCTGATTAAAACACACATATAGAAAACATCGTACTTATATACTTATAAACATTCCTTGTTCGTTTCGTACACGTAAACAAAACGGAAATTTTGCAATTTTTCAGTAGAAAAGCGATTGTGAAATTACGACTGGACGAAACCAAAAAATTATTTTTCAACCTTTCCATAAATATGCAAAAGACATTTGGTTTAAACAGAGCTTAAAAGATGATTTAAATAGGTCATGTTTAAAGCATGCCAACACTGCTTGTTGCACATGCCATTAAAAAGGACAAAAGTGAAAATTGCTATTTCCGAATATCTTATCGTTGAATAAATTACTTTCAGGTTAGGCATTCTAAAAGATACCATAACTCGAACGTAGCGAGAAGTTTACAGACACAATGTTTAGAATGCGTATATAAGCCGTACCCCAATTTTTTAAACCAAATTTATACACGAGGATTTTCGGCATATACAGGGTCTACAAAGTCATAGTCCATTTTTAAATTGTTATTACATCAAAAATATATTTCTGATAATAATGAAACTTGTACACAATGAACAATATAGATTAAAATTTTGTTTTACTGTCACATTTTGTTTTCAGCTTCAGCATCATTTCAAATCTACACAATACAAGAACATGTTAGAATATTTATTCTTATGGTAAAGTACGAATCCGTTACAGCAGGTGAAAGGCAGCTTGCAAAAGAAGGATTTCAACATAAACCTACAGATGGGCATTATCAAAAAGTGGTCACTTTAGTATGAATTTTTAAAGTTAAAGGATTCTTTTATAAATATAGTATTTTCATGTGTAGGAATGTTTAATCTGCAAGAATTAAAAGTTTCAGCTTCATATCTAGATTTGGGAAAAAGCTATAACAGTAAACTGATTGTTGGATAGTGTTACAGGCAGAATTATGTTTTTGTCATATTTCACAAATGTGATAACAGAGAGGACCAAACTTTTTATGTCTATATATTCATGCAACTGATAGCCTTAAGCAAAGACACTATGCATATGGCTGAGATTATTCAGGTGTTCACACTATCTATATTGATTTTCCGTCCGTAACGGAGTGACATGAAAAAGTTTCAATTACTACCAACCTATTCATCCAATTAATGTGTTATTCCTAAAACCTCTGATGGTAAGCCCAACTATCAAAAACATATAAAAAATATTACCCCAGTTGGTATACTTTTTATTATTTTGGGGTCAATATTTCGAAACATGAGTTTGCCTCAGTTGAACTTTAAAATGAGAAAGAAATTTTGAAATTGCTGCATAGTGAGAGCTGAAAGCACAGTAAATATAAACCAAAATTCAGCAAAGAAAAGAACAGTGTGGCTCAAGTCATGACAGCCTAAAGTCATCTGATGAGAATCCTTGGCAGGATCGAAACTTTTTAGCCAAAATTTTTCTTTTTTTGTATTTTATCAATGATTTTCCGTCCGTAACGAAATCTTTAAACCTGTGTTCCTGCCAGAATTAGACAACTTTGGACACAGCAACCTCTTGTTTAACCTCATTTTATATGTATTTGAGCATGACTTATCATTTTTAATCTTATGAGAATGTAGCTGAAAAATGGAAATATTCTCCGTCCGTAACAATTTTGAATTTCCGTCCGTAACGAAATGTTAATTGATAGGTATAGAAGCAATTAATCATTATAAACACAAATGCTATGTACTCTTATAAAGCTAATTTAGTGACCTTTCATAACATACCATTACTTGATGAAAATATGCATATACTTCACAGAGATTTTCATACATATAAATGATGTTGAAACCACCCGATTTTGCGATTCCGTCCGTAACGAAATTTCAAATCCTATTTTTATCAAAGCTGGTCAAGTCCTACTTTTCAAACTGAATTGTGTTGAAGCCATGCATGGTATCCTTCATTTTGTTTACAATATTCTTCTCTAATGACCACACACACACTTTTTTGTGTGCTAAAACATGTGTGAATTCCGTACGTAACGGGTAGGGGAATTTTTGATAATGCCCAACTATGAATAGAAGGTATTCTTAACAATTGGATAAGCTTGCTACAGTATCAACTCCAAGCATGGTAGTAAGAGTTGGATTCCTACCATTAGATAAGGA
>CABFPE010000751.1:279776-300922 GCA_900660155.1 Hofstenia miamia
CTCCACATGGCCGACTCAAGGGCAAGTGGACAAACACCATCCAAGTCGCAAGTACTCCCAATGGCCAATTCAAGGGCATTGGGACGAAAGCAACTGATGATGAATACAAGATCCCAGATATCAAGAGTGAGAATTACCAACACCTGAACAAAGAGGAGATACAACTGCTAAGAAATATGCTAAGACAACATAAGCGAATATTCAACTACAGAGAGATAAGTGTGGGGCAGGCAATAGGGGAGAAACATAAGATAGTGACAACTACCAACAAGCCAATAAAACTCCCCTGTAGAAGATTGCCCAAACAAATGAAAGACAAATACAATCAAATACTTGAAGAACTGATAGACAATAAAATTATACAACTGAGTGAGAGTCCTTATGCAGCACCAATGGTGTTTGTGAAGCAGGGAGAAAAATACCAGCTATGCATAGATTTTCAGAAGTTGAATGAAGTGACGAAGAAGGATTCCTACCCCCTACCAAGGATAGAGGACATGTTATATGAAGCAAGCAAACACAAATACTTTACGACATTAGACTTGTGCAAGGCTTATTGGCAAGTGCGGATGGAGGAAGACGATATCAAGAAGACAGCATTCATAACACCATACGGGCTGTATGAGTGGATCTACATGGCGTTCGGACTATGTAACACACCAGCGATGTTCCAAAGATATATAACAAAAGTCCTGAATAACAAAACGCACAGGATGTAGGATGGCATCAACGCATACATAGATGATATAATAGTAACAAGTGACACAGTACAAGAGCATATAGAGAAACTGGATAGAACATTAACAATCTTAGGGAAATCCGGACTCCAAATAAACAGCAACAAATGTGAGATCCTAAAGGAAAAAATCATCTTCTTAGGAAGAATAATAGAAAAAGGCCGAATATCAATGAAAGACAATGCAAGAGAGATGATACGGAGAATAGAGAAACCAAATAATAAGAAGGATATCCAAAGAATAATGGGTTTCTTTAACTATTATGGCACATTCATCCCCAACATCACAGGGAAAACCGCAAAAATGACAAAACTCATGAGAAAGTCAGTACCATTTGTATGGACATGTCAAGAACAGGAGGAACTGGATAACATTAAGGAGGAACTAGCGAAACTGCCATCACTTAATACACTGGATTACAACGAGCAGTTTATATTAGACTGTGATGCAAGTAAGGTCACCATAGGGGCAATGCTAGGACAGATGAAAAACGGAAAAGAGGTACCAATACAATTCTTTAGCCATAAACTAAGGGCAAGTGAAGAGAACTACGGATCCACCAAAGTAGAAATGTTAGCCCTAGTTGAGAGTATCAGGAAGTTCAGACATTTTCTAATCGGAAAAGAATTCCGAGTACGCACTGACAACAGCGGCCTTGCATGGCTAAAAAAGTTCTCGGGAGATAAATCAGGCATCGTATCCCGATGGATAGAGTACCTCAATGAATTCACATTCACGATAGAACATTGAAAGGGCACCTTACATAGCAACGCAGACTTTTGGACGTTGTTGCCAGAGTACCAAAGAGATGCAGAAAAGACAGATGGAGAGAAACAACAATTCCAGTTCCTACCACATAACCAATACGATGAGCTACCAGAGATCAATGTAGATAAGAAAGGGCAAACAGTACTTCTGATCATAATAAAGGAAGAGATCTCCGAAAAAGAGATAATAGACAAACAGCAAGACGATGTGATCCTCAACGAAATAATAAGAAAACTGAAAGAACCGCAAGTGACACTGTTGAAACTAACAGCAAGTTACTTTGAGTGATACAAATGGAAATTAAACCAAAATGGGTTATTGTACATCGAAGGTCAAAACAATAGAATCAACATACCAGAGTATTTCAAAAGAGAGGTCATACGGCGAATACATGAAAAAGGCCACCTCGGAAAAATTCAGACAGAGAAAACATTCAATGGGCGATTTATCACAACAGCAGTAAGGAAGGTGATCGAAAACATCATTAATAAATATACAACATGTCTGTTAAATAACAGTCAATGATTCCCAACGCAGACAGCACAACTGGAAAAGATAATAGCCACACAACTGAACGAAATAGTCCACATTGATTTAGAACAGCTATCAAAAGACAATCCACATTGATTTAGAACAGCTATCAAAAGACAACAAGGGGTACCAATTCCTATTAGTGATGGTGGACAACTTTACAAAGTATGTGAGGATGATCCCAATGAAGAACACAACCGCGGAGACCACAGCAGAAATAGTAATGAAAGAATGGATACTGTGATTCGGGCCAGTGGAAACGATCATATCAAATAAGGGACCACAATTCGAGAGTGGTCTATTCCAGGAGATGGCTAAAATGCTAGAGATAGTGAGTGAAAGAACTACAGCATACCACTGGCAGGCGAACGGTGCAGTAGAGAGATTAAACAGAACTCTGATAAAATTAATAAGAGTAACAACAACAAGGATCAGCGGAAATAAATGGAGAGAGGTGATCGAGATGATAGAATATTTCTACAACACGTCAGTACACTCAACAACAGGAATCACCCCATTCAAGGCAATGTTCGGCCAAGAGGCAGCCACACCACTATCAATGCAATATACTGACTACAGCAAAACTTTGAACAACGAATATGTAAACCAATTACACAAACAGATTTCAGCAATTCATGAGACAATATGCCACAACACAAAGAAATCAGCAGTAAGACAGCAGTGAAACTACAATAAAAAAATTTACGGGCATGTGCACAAAGTAGGCGATAAGGTCTACGCATTTGCACCAATGAAACTAACAGACACAAATCAGGTTCACAAATTAAAAACGGTTTGGTCTTGACCACACATGATAACGCAAGAATTGCCAAATAATGAGTACATGTTAGATAACAGCAGACTACTGCACTTCCAAAATTTAAAAAAGAGCAACAGCAGACATTGAAGAAACAAGGATAGACGGAAGTGCTGAGTTTAAACTAAGCCGAATAAACAGCAAAGAGGTTATGTATGACATGTGTGATTTAGATAGCCTGCTGGAGGAGGAATTCAAGGAAGAATTCACAGCGGACATTGGAGAGTGCAACCCCAGAGGGCTGCAAGAAATAAAACTATATATAACCCTGAAATATGGGATATAGATATAATAACTGCATTTAGGAAATTAGAGAAGGATGCATCAGCCACTCAAGAAGAGAGTGAAGTGGAATCAACCAACCAAGGGAATCCCAACCACAAACACGAGGAGGCGAGTGCACAGAAGTTCTCAAACCAGATGTCGATTCGAGGGCAGAAGGGACGAGAATGAAGAGATGGTCAATAGACGACGTAGAGTTAAGAGGCGTCCTAGTAGTACTCAAGGCCGATTCAAGGGCAGAGATACAAACGGACAATCGGCCTCTTTGCAGCTTAACTTTCCTTCCGGGGGATCACTTCGCTGATTCGAGGGCGGTGAAACAACCAGAGTTCCAGGGGAAGGTGTGAGTGGTGGAAGAACCGTGGAGATCCGGAAGCGATTCAAGGCTGAAGGTATCTCCACCAGAACCACAGCTGGTCAAGTATCGCGGGTTGTAACTGATAGCCGATTCAAGGGCAAATCAGTTGACACCAGCAGCACAGGTTCACAGCCCATGGACTGTGAGCCAAGCACCAGCAGATTGCCTTTACGGATGAGGCAGATAGATATCTCCTCAGAAACAACATCAGAGCGTACTGTAAGATCTAGAGAGAGAGAAAAGCGAATGTCTAAAATTGACGGGGAAACATTGCACCCCTATTTCATGGCAACCACAAAAATGCGGCACAATGCATTCGAGAAATTGTCTCCAGAAACAAAAACGTTAATTAGGAAAACCGCTAAAATGGGGCACAATGCATTCGAGACAATCGGCCAAAAGTTAACATATTAATTAGCTACCCACGAGAACTAAACGAAATGATCAACAGGCCATACATGAGAAGTACAATTCACATGACGTTTAATGAAGATTTCACACTGGAAATGGCGCAAGCACTCATGGCATACAAGGAACAGATAGCCAAAATCCCGGAGATAAATTTAGACGAAGAAAACTTAACGATCATACACGTGCTAAGAGAAAAGGAATACAATAAGAATCTACAAAAACAGATCGACCAAACAGTACGGATGGCAAGAGTACAACAAACGAGAATAGTCATTATAGTGATGAGAGAAAACCTAGAAGAATTACCTCAATATCTAAAAGATTTGGTACTACGGACAGAAGGTTTCTTCCCATGGGAGAAGAAAGAATTCACAATCTCCGAGCTGATCCATTTCGATTTACAAATTGATTATTGGGCGCAGATATATGGAATCATGATAGACCACAGCATAGCAATAGACCTGTTCCAACAAACGAAAACAGTAGAAATGCTACAAGGAAACGAAGGATTAGAAAAAGCCATGACACTATTCATTAAGTGCAGCATGACGCAACGCCAGGAACATTTAAAGGAAATTCAAAACATATGGGCTAACATGAAATTGCAGAAAAAGATAGACGAATCTTGGCCGGAAATCAAAATAGAGGCACCAGCACGTAAATACCACAAGACAGTGGAGATGGTATTGGCTGAGATCAATCGAGCATACGAGCTGAACACAAAGAAGGATTTCCGTAAATTTATATTGGAGGAAAAGAATGCGCCAGAGATCAGATACAGGACGTCCGCGTGGCTGTTAGCGATACTGCTCACAGAAGATAAGGATCTCAGACTACCCATAACAAGGAGCCAAAGAATAAAGCTCACGAAGGCTAAAAAGTTCGAAATCGCGTTATCACCAATGAATACGCAGACAAAAAATTGGATTTTGAAAGGACATGTCGAAAAAATTGAATCGCCGGATAAAAATGAGAAACCACTGCAGACGATGGAAAAACTACTAGGCAGGCTGATAACAAAGCATCACCCAATGGGAAGAATGTCGATAGTAGAACTCGCAAACCTTACAGGAATATGCCCGAGCGAAATACAGATATTTGAGGAGCCTATGCGAAAATATATGTGGGGTGCAACATCGGAGACAAAACTGAAGCAGCTGCAAAATCAACCTTGGTTAACCACGAAAAAGATAATCAAACGTAAACTAGAAAACACTGAGGACGTACGACAATCAATAAAACAAAAGAATGTGCAACAAATAATAGATGAAAATATGAAACGATATGCCAGAAACAGCCCGTGGTGCACATTCACAAAAATAATAAAAAGAGCCGAGATGCTAAAGAAAGGTGGAATAACAACGCCCGTAGAAATTTGTGAAATGGTGACGAAAACACAACTGGAAATCACACAAGAGGAACAACTATTAACTTCGTCACAGTTACTACTATCCCCGAAAACACAAACAGTAATTGACAGGATAAACATTGAAAAATGGGGAGACGTAAGCCAAGACAGTACGATCGAATGGATCGACACTGACGATGAGCGATTTCTGGTAGAAATAAAAGTAACAAAAGAAAAGAAAGAAATAGCAGAAAGAAACTACCAGAGGATACGAGAACAGCAGACGGTAGCGACAATGAAATTAATGTTTACGGAAGCATTCACGCGCACAGAACTAGAAGAGCTGATGAAGCCATTCAATCAGATCACAGTAGACGTTGAATGCATAACTTCCAAAATCGACATCCAGGAACGTATACGGATGAAACTAAGCAAACGGGGACTCACACAATCATTTTGGGAGACAATCCCAGAAGCAAAAATGAATTACCCCGCCACCATCGGACTAGCAACGGCATCTAATACAACGGGCACATATGATGAAATTGAAAGACTTGTTGATACGAAGATCTTACTATGTACGCCGCCTAAAACGATTGCAATACCTATGGTACTGCCTAGATGGCGACTCCCGAAAGAGGTAAAACCGGCAAAAACATTCCTACATGAATATAGATCATACGTGAACTCGCAATGTAAAGCTATAGAAATGACAGAGCGAGAGGACTACAAGAGAACGAAGAAGATACTGCTAGATAATGACAACAAAGAACGCATTTATATAGAAGGGACCATCACCCCGGATCAGCTATACACGAGGGGAAAAGCGATTCACATCCAACTCAAAGAATTAAGAGATGAGATAGAGAAGCGCCAGCCGCGAGCAGTAATGTTGTTTTCGGGAGTCAATGACATCGTGTGGACCAACATGTGGGAACAAAAGTATCGCTACTATGACGTAACAAAAAGAGTGGAGATTGTTACCATGATGCGCATTGGAAAAAATGATCCTGGTGAGATATCAGAACAAGAGGTATTGGATAACATCAGCTTCTTTTATAGAGATGTAGCGAACACCCGTAGCTTACGAAAAGTTTTCACCTTCTTCTACCCAAACACACAAATGAGAGCAGATCTGGCCCATACATGCAAAGCTGATGCGCAAATGACACTCTTAATAGCAATGAAAGGCATTTGCTTATACGAAAAATACTATGAAATCTTTTCACGAAAAATAAACGAACTACGTGAGATGACACCTATTGCAGAGAACATCAGAGAGACTCGATTCTTAAAATATGCGAACACAGTCACCACCGAACGCGAAGCAGTACTAAAGATGTCTAAACAATCCGAGTACGCAGCGATTACATGGGAAGACCCTGCGGCGGAGTCATTAATCAGAAAAGCAGATACTCTCGTACATGGAGAGTGGCCAGTGCTGTCCATAACGCAAGCTGAGGAGGGCGTGTAGCATCATCCCAAAAGAATAGCTGCAACAAATGAAGGATTAACGTCGAACGATTATAGTGATTAAATATAATCAAAAATATGATTGTAAAATTTAGTTAATGATTCTATTCATTTTGTAAGATGCAACTAAGCTACAATATTGTGCAAATTAAGAGAAACTTGTTAGCCGATCAAGTAACATTTGACAAATTGCAATGAGCGAAATTACGCTTACGTATGAACAGCCATATTGGCAGAAGAATTATTTGAAATTCAAAATCGGCAGGTACTTTAGAAATTTTAAGCTACAATATTGTGCAAATTAAGAGAAACTTGTTAGCCGATCAAGTAACATTTGACAAATTGCAATGAGCGAAATTACACTTACGTATGAACAGCCATATTGGCAGAAGAATTATTTGAAATTCAAAATCGGCAGGTACTTTAGAAATTTTAAATAAATAGCTTTGAACTTAACTAGTTAACTAAAAAGGAAAAGTTTGGCAATTCAATAACTTAGTAACTCCTCACCCGCAATTTACTGAGTGCTAATTATCAACAATAATACACGGTGCAAATAAGCCAGGTGGAGGATGTTACACTAATTTGCCATTATGTGCTCTGGTGTGGAGGCTCCCCATTTCTCTATGTTGATTTTGTCAATTTGTTGTTTTGTTTTCAGGGATAGGATCAGTTGTGTTGATGTTAGTAGTTCCTCTTCTTCAAGAATTTTTTTCTGTGTCTTCATTATCATTTCACATACTTTGACTGGTTCCATAATGCCTCCTCATTGCATCATTTCAGTGCTTTTAGTTATCTCCACAAATGTGCATCATGGGTTCTCTTTCTCATATCTTCTCATTTCCTGTTCAAGTATCTGTTGTATGTTTTTATTATTCATTACTTTGACTATTTCCTTGGTGTATATGATTTTTCTTTTTATGATCTTTTTGGTTGTTAACCAAGGCTCTGTTTGAACCTGTCTCAGCTGCATTTCCAAAGTAGCACCCCACATATATTTTCTCATGGGTTCATCAAATATTGTTATTTCTTCTGGTGCTATTCCTGTTATGTTTGCCATATCTACCATTGATGTCCTTCCCATCAGGCTCTTGTTTACTATTATTCTGCATATTAACTTTTTGATTTCTTACATTGGTTTCTTAATCTTGTCCAGGGATGTCAGTTTCTCAACATGTGCTTTGAGTAACCAGTTTTTGGTCTGAGTGTTTATTGGGGACATTGCTATTTCATACTTTTTTGCTTTTGTTAATCTGTGTTGCCCTGCTCTTGAAATTAGTAATTGTAGATCTTACTCCTGCTTTGTGAATTTGCTAGCAGCCATGCAAATGTTCTAAATCTAATCTCCAGGGTGTTCTTTTTTTCAAATATCATATTTTTGAAGTCTGTATTTGAGTTCAGCTTGTATGCTCTATTTATCTCTGTTAGTGCTACTTCTATTGTTTTGTGGTATCTTTTGGACAGATCTTATATATTTATCTCAGGCCACTCTTCATTTGTTTTCTTTTGTAGTTTCATTTCTCTCCATATTTCCTGTATCTGTTTGATGTGCTCCTGTCTCTGTGTGGGGCTGACTTGATAAATAACGTAATGGCTTTTTCCATGCCCTCTGCATTTTTTGTTAGTTCCATTGCTTTTATCTGCTTGAATAGCTCTATTGCTATGCAGGGATCCACCATTAGTCTGCAGTAAGCTACCCAATAATCTATTTGTAGGTTGAGACATGTCAACTCTGCTGTTTTGGTTTCTGTTGCTATTTTTTCCCATAGGAATACATTTTCCACTCACATTTGTAGATTGCTCAAAAATGGTGTCAGTTCTGTGAGTATTTTTCTTCCAATGATCACTATCCATATATCTTGGACTCTTGCCATTCTCAAAGTTTGATCAAGTTGTTTCTCTAAATTCTTGTTATATTCTTTTTCCTTGAGAATGTGAATAATTGTTAAATTGTCCTTGTCAATATTGACTCTGTTATTTGTGCTATTTGTTCAATATATGCCATGATTCCTTGAGCTGTTTCAAGTGTGAAGTTTTCATCAAATGTTATGTGCACTGTGCTGCGCATATATGGTCTTTCTAACATCTCATTCAGTTCTCTTGGGTAGCTTATTATCATATTGACCATTGGTCTCTTCTTTGTGTCTAGCATAATGGGTAGATTGCTGCCCTCTGTTTTCACTACTTTCCTTAGGTGGGCTTTTGTTTCTGGTGACATTCTCTGTTCTCTTTCTTCTGAGAGGGCATGTAGCTGAGTAATCCTTAGTGGTTTACTGGTGCTCAGCTCACCATCCAGTGAGTCCATGCTGATGGTTTCTACTGAATTGCCCTCAAATTGGCTCACAGTTGACTCTTTCAGCAATTGACCAGCTGTGGGTTCCATAGATACGTCAGCCTCAAATTGCTTTTGTATGCATATGGTTCTTTGCCCAATTACACCTTCCCTGGGAACTCCAATTGTCTCACTACCCTCAAATTGGCAAGGTGGACTGGAGGAAAGGTTGAGCTGCTTTGTGCCAGTTCTCTCCATGCCCTCAAATTGGAATTGCAGATCTCTGGAATTTTCACTGGTTCTCTGCTTGCATTTAAATTGGCAGTGCAGATCTCCAGTGGGAGAGGCATTATGTCTTTTTGTCTCCCTGCCCTTGAATTGGCATTGGGGACTACTTGGACGCCTTCTTACTCTGGGCCTTCAATTAGTCAGTGGTTCATTCTCATCCTTTTGCCTTCTGTCTGACATCTTCTCCACAGATTGGTCATTGCCATTTCCTTGGTTCTCTGGTTTTGGCTCAATCTTTTGCTCCTTAGCTGCTGATTTGGCATCTCTTTCAATTTGCCTAAATTCAGTAAGTAAGTTTAAGTCCCACACTTTGGAGTCATATATATATCTATCTCTCACTGCCTGCCTTGGCAGCTCTCTCATTTGTAAATTTTCATTACCAATGTTTGTTTTGAATTCCTCATCAAAACCTCTTTCCAGTAAACTATCTAGCTCATTCATATCATACATAATTTCATTTCCATTAATTTGGTTTATCTTAAATTTGGCATTTTCATCTAATCTAGACTGTTTGATGTCTGCCATTGCTCATTTTAGGTTTTGAAAGTGCAGTAATCTGTCATTATTTAACATATACTCATTATTTGGCAGTACTTGCATTATCTTATACAGACCTGACCAAATTTTTTTTAACTTTCTGACCTGGTTTGTGTCTGTTAGTTTTATTGGTGTAAATGCATATACTCTGTCACCTATTTTGTGTGCATTACCATAGATTTTTTTATTATAGTATCACTGTTGTCTCACAGCAGAGGTCTTTGTATTATGGCACATTGTCTTGTGTATCACTGTTATTTGACTTCTTAATTGGTTCATGTACTGATTGTACATTTTTTCACTGTAGGTGAAGTATTGCATTGATAGTGGCATTGCTGCCTCCTTTTCAAACATGGCCTTAAATCATATTATTCCAGTCATCAAATGTACAGATGTATTATAAAAGTATTCAATCATTTCAACCACCTCATGCCACTTATGACCTCCTATTCTTGATGTTGTGACTCTTATCAATTTAATCTGCATCATGTTCAACCTTTCCACTGCGCCATTTGCCTGTGGGTGATACACTGTCATTCTCTCACTTACTACTTCAAGTATATGCAACATTTCCTGGAATAGGTTACTCTTGAATTGTGGCCATTTATCTGTGATTATTGTCTCCATGGGTCCAAGATCCATTCCTTCATTACTATTTCTGCAGTTGTTTCTGCTGTCATTTTCTTCATCAGGATCATTCTTGCATACTTAATGAAGTTATCTACCATTACTAGTAGGTGTTGGTACCCCTCCTCATCTTTCAACAGCATCTCCAGATCTATGTGCACAATTTCATTGGGTTGTATTGCTATGATCTTCTTGAGCAATGCCCTTTGTGTTGGAAAATGCTGTTTGTTGTTGAGGAGACATGTTGTACACTTATTTATTATCTCCTCTGTGACTTTTCTTACTGCCATTGTGATAAATCTTCCATTGAAAGTACTCTCTGTTTGCATAATGCCTAGATGGCCTTTTTCATGCACCTTTCTTATTAGATATCATTTGTAATAGTCTGGTATTGCAATCCTGTTGTTCTGAGATTCCACATATAGGAGTCCATTCTTATTTCTTTTCCATTTGTACCTTTCATAATAGCTTGCTGTTAACGTCAATAATTTCAGGCTTGGTTCTTGTAGCTTTCTATGATCTCATGTTCAAATATCTCTTCCTTGATCAAAATTGGCAGCAGTGCTTTTCCTTTCTTATCAATGTTTATTTTGGGCAGTTCTTCATACTCCATATGTGGTAGGAACTGCAACTGCTTCTTCTCACCATTTTCTTTTGCTGCATCTCTTTGGTACTCTGGGAGTGTGGGCCAAAAGTCTGCATTAGTGTGCAATGTCCCTCTTTGTTGCTCAATGGTAAAAGTCAATTCATTTAGGTATTCAATCCATCTTGATACTATCCATGACTTATCTCCCAAGAACTTTTTGAGCCATGCAAGGCTGCTGTTGTCTGAGCCTAAATTCTCATCTGATTAGGAAATGCCTGAATTTTTTGATGCTTTTGATCAGGGCAAGCATCTCTAACTTTGTTGATCTGTAGTTTTCCTCACTTGGCTTCAGTTTGCAGCTAAAAAACTGTATTGGTACCTCCTTGTTGTTCTTCATTTTTCCAAGTGTTGCTGTGATTGCTACTTTGCTAGCATCACAATCCAAAATGAAAGTTTCATTGTATTCAGGCATATTTAGTGATGGTAGCTTTGCTAATTCCTCCTTTATGTTGATTTTCTCATTAGCTGCGTCATCTTGGCAGTTTTTCCTGCAATGTTGGGTATGAATGTTCCATAGTATCTTCTATAGTGTTACTTGTTACAATGATGTCATCAATATACACATTCATGCCTTCTTCCATTTTGTGTTTCTTGTTCTTCAATACCGTTCTTATATATCTCTGAAATGTTGCCAGAGCATTAGATAAGCCAAAAGTCATGTATATCCATTCATACAACCCATATGGTGTAATAAATGCCGTTTTTTCAATGTCTTCTTCTTCCATTTTGACTTGCTAATATGATTTTCATAGATATATTGATGTAAAATATTTGTGTTTACATGCTTCATAAAGCATGTCTTCTATTCTGGGAAGCAGGTGCAAGTCCTTTTTTCTTACTTTGTTCAGTTTTCAAAATTCTATACATAATCTGTTTTAAGAGAACTGTCAGCACTGCATATGGGCTTTCACTAGGTTGGACTATCTTGTTGTCAATTTGCTCATTGAGTAGTCTGTTGTATTCATCCTTCATTTGCTCTGGTACTTGTCTCACTGGCAATTTTATTGGCTTGTTTGTTGTTGTAGTTATCTTGTGCATTTCACCTATTGCCTGGCCCACACTTATCTCTCTTTAGTTGAATATCCATTTATGTCTCTCTAGCACCTCTCTGAGTCATTGTAATTGTGGTTCATTTAGATGTTGATATTCCTCTTCTAAAAAGTCCAGTGTTTTATATTGATCTTCTCCATTTTCTTTCATCCCTCTGCCTTCCAATCAGCTTTGGGGAGTACTTGTTACATTGATCGTTTTCATACACTCACCTTCAAGCTGCTAGTGTGGAGTACCTCCTGTTTTTGTTTGTAAGTCCTTGAATCAACCATACAAACTACTCTGCTCATCAATGTCTTCTATTGTTTTTCAGATGGCTTTGATGCTAGATTTAACATATTTTCCAAATATTCTCACATTAGTTTTCTTCATGTTGATGTTGCAATTTGTGGTGCTTAGTATTGATATTCTTCCTCTTCCCTTTTTTATAGAGAACACACTTGAGGGCATTGAAACTCTTTTTGCATTGATTCCTTTGTTGTCATAGATCATTATATCCACTGTGATTTCCTCCTCTGTTTTGATTTCATGCATCCTCCATTGATATGGTTGCAGGTTTATGTCCTCTTCCAGTTTGAATTCTATTGATGATAGCTTGCCTTCTTGTTCTTTGATTTTGATTTCTTCTTCTTTCACTTTAATTGTTCTATTGGAATAGTTTATCATGCATCCATTTTTGGTTAAGAAGTCATCACCCAATATCACCTCATATGGCAGCAGGTTGTTGTGTGTGTCTATCACTACTAGCAATTGCTCAAAGGTTGTGTTCATCCTGATCTGTACTGCATTGAGCTTACCCTTCATATCTATGTATTCTCTGGATGCATTGATTAATCTTTTGTTTGATTGCTCTAGATCCTCTTGTTTAAATCCTAGTTTCATTGCACATTCATCTGCTATTATCAACATTGCTGCTCCTTTATCAATTGTTGCCTTTGTCAGTATTCCATTTATCATATTAATATTGTTCAAATTCATCACTTTCTTTGGCTTTCCCTCTTTACTTTTTATATTGATGAATTTCTCCATCTTATTTTCCTTGTAAGGTTTAGTGTTCACTGTCTGTGTTTTGTAACTGTTTTGCAATTCTATTGGATTTCCTTGTTTCAGACTGCTTTTTTGTAGGTGCACACATTATTTTCAATTGTTGACTGTATAAGTAGTGTACATAAGGCAGGCTTGGTTACACAAACTGACATTTTGACCTCTAGTGATTCATGAATATTGGAGGAGTGGTTTTAGTGACACACCATTTGATTGACAGATGACTAATAGGTTTTCACTGAGATTACATACTTGACATTGAGCTGTCATAGGTTGATCTCCTTTGCATGTTTATGTTTTCATTTATTGTAAGCTGGTTGATTACTGCTCTTGTGATTTCATTGATGATTTTTTTCTTTTCCTGTTCCTCTTCCTTTTCTGTGTCTCTTATTTGTTTTTTTAAAATTGTTGGGTGATGTTTATAGGCTTCTTCCTTTCAATTGCTTGATTTTTATTTCATGCCTTTGTGTTACCCTGTGATCTTCCTTTTCTTTTCTCTGTAATGTCTTTAGTTTATGTCTCAATTCTTCTTGTTTTTTGCCATTCTTGTCTCTGCCCAATTCTATTAGTCTAAGTTTATCTTTGAGCTGCTCTAGGTCTTGGGCTTGTATATCACTGTCTAGAATTAGCTCTCTATTCTTGTCTTCTAATTGCTAGCATATCTTTTCCCATTTTTCAATCTGTTCTTGGAAACATTTGTTTGATTGTGACAATTGAGTTGTTAGTGCTTTAATATCCCTTTGGAAATTTTCACTTTGATTTTCTAGGTGGTTATCCATTTCTATTATCAACTCACTCAATGTGTTTTCATTCTCCTGTTCTAGTTTCACAATTCTTTGCACTAGCATTTGTATCACAGCTCTCAGTATGGTCTCTGTCTGATTTGTTTGTCTTAGAATGTTTAAGACTTCATTGGAACCTGTTTCTGGGGACATATGTAGGGTTTCTAGTTCTGTGGGAGATGCATCCATTTCTGAACACAATCTTCTTGAGGTGGGAGTTGTTTTACTTGTGCCTCTCTTGGCACTACCTCTCTTTCCTCTTGTGTTTGTCATTCTGATTTACAATTAGTAGTGGCTTGCATCTAAGTACAATTCTTTTTTTCTGAACCTTCTTCAGGTTAGGTGTAGTAGTAGTAGCTGACAATGTGCTGTATTGGTGGTTCCTTTGCATGTCCTCTGTTATCACATGTCATGCTTGCAGTTCTTACTTGTTGACTTTAAGTCTTGAGTCAGTATGTTGGTTTGTTGATTCTTCTTCTTGTTCTTAATCTGTCATGGTTGCCATGTAGCATCTGCTACCAGGCCTCAACATATAGTTATTTATTCCTTTTAAATATTACTTCTTGTTAGATGTGGGTAGGGATGTACTGATCTTAGTTCCTTGCTTTGATATAAGGTATGTTGTTATTAACTTATATTAACTCCAACTAATCTGATACTATTTAGGTATAACATTGTCACAGTTCTCCTCTGTTATTCATCTCTCTTCCACTGTGACCTCTGACCAACTCCAATCTCCAAATCAATCCACACTTGTGTCCCTCTGTTGTTGACAGAGTAGTTCCAATTCTCAGCTCAGTCAATTATTTTGTACATGTAAAATGGATGAATCAATAGTCAGCTAAACAGAGAAAAACTCCTATTTGTACCCTTAATGTAAATGCAGGTTCATGGCTTGGATCAAGGACCCTTGAATCATTCCCAATGTGTTCCCAAGCCACTACTAATGCATCTACCATTTAGCTTGACATTTATTAATAATAAGCAAACCAAATTAAATCTAAGAATAAGATTTCTGAAGAATTTACCTCAACGGTTTCCAAATTGATTCTCACTCTATTTATAGTTCAATTTTAAAAAGTACCTGTTGTTTGAAATTTGAATTTTATCATCTACCAAAATGGCTAAAAATAAAGGAACTGTTATTGCCCCCTTTGTTTTGTCAAATTATTCATCACCAAGTACTAATTTGCTATATTGTTTCTTGGTTGCATTTTACAAACATAATGATGATAAATAAATTTAAATTGTTTTTAATCAATAAATAATAATTCTATCTTAATTCTGACTAATCATCCAACCTTCTCTTCTTTAGCAGCATTATGCTACACTAGTTCAAAATTGTTTGATTCTGTAATTTCCTACATTATCCTGCCCATACAATGGTTCATATATAATTTCTTAACAAATTTGAAGCTAGATCTCATCTAAAAACAATAGAAACCACTTTCTAGGTGTAAAATTTAATGTAGAAGTATATTAAACTAGTTTAAAACCAATCTGAACATCTTCAATAGTTTATTTTAATTTGTAATATTCATTAATCAATCTAAGTTTTCACAAGGGCATGCACCCTAAACAGTTTTTTTATTAAAAAGCACTCAAGATATGATTGTTTTCAGAAAATTAAATACAGATGTAACTTATTGCTTTAACTATTTCATATATACCAAAACAAAATCAAATGCTTTCAAAAATTTTTTGTTTAATATTGTAATAGTTTTTGTGTGCCATTATAATAATCTTTATAATATTTTTTTATTAATATGTATGGTGTATTCAGTGCCATTATAGTCAAAGCAATTTTGTTGCACAATATATGATACAAAACATCTACAAACTAGCATTTGACAAAAAAAAAATAGACAAATTTATATGTACAATATATAATAATATATTCAATATTTGTGTAAATGTTTGTGTAGTTGCTCAATGTTGGATATATTTTGAATGCATGAAGTGTATTACCAAACTCTATTGTGTACTGTTATATTAGAAGAAATTGTTTCAATTTTTTCATAAACTTTTTACAGTTTTTATAATTCTAATCATATTTCATAATATAAATTGTTCCACAATTTAATTGATATGTGATGAAGGCCATTAGAATTTTTATCTAAGCACAGAAAATTTTGTAATTGCTCATTTAGTTTAATATAGTCATTAAGAAAAAGAAGAGACGTTTGTAGAGATTAGAATTTAAATAATATAGATAATATATGCAGATGAAATTGATAGAATGTAGATAATATTTTACATTTATTACAATATACTGATGCTTTGTCATGGTTTTATACAAAGTTTAGAGTTTTTATACACCAAGAAATGTATTTGATAGAAGCACACAATGTTTTGAATTTAGGTTAGTTATTATTGGATCTTAAAAAGCCATTTGCTGATTAACTTTGAGAAAATATAAAAATATAAACAATTTTTTCTGAAAAGTGATTGAGCCAAGTAATTTACTTAATTCATATTAGAGAATGCCTCCCATAGAAGACAACCCAGATAACAATTTAAGGGCTAAACAATGTTGTTTTGTGTTGTTATGTGGTTGCTTCATTGGTCTAAACAATGCTGCTTCAACAATGTCACATTAGGTTGCTTTTTGGTGTTTTTTATGAATAAAAAAGCAATATTTCAAGGTTGTAACAATGCTGATTAATGTTGCCACATGATTGTTTTAGCATTACTATTATATGCAAATTAACATTTTATATTGCTAAACAGTTTAAGCATTGCTGCTTAAACAAGCACAAACCCAATAAAGGGCAATCCATTATCTTTCAGATACTGTCAAATATATTGAAAACAAATATTTGTTGAACATTTAAATGAATGTCTTGTATATAAATACTAAAAATGAGCATAAAAATCTGCCAAATTTAACAAAAATTTCTTGTCCTCAAATATAACTTTTTTATTTAACAGTGAATTTCAAGGTGTCCAAACATTCATGATTAAATTATTTTGAATATTCATATCTGGTATATTATAATTTTCACATATTTAAAATTTTAAAAAGGTTTTGCAAATTGTTTTTTTATATTAAAAGATTCTAGTAATAAGAATAACAAAGGGAGTTTTATTTCTGAGTATTTGTTCACTGATTATTTATTACTAAAGTTGGTATTATGATGTTAGTGATTGCTGCAACAACCAAAAGTATGAAACAACTATAAACAACATAAAAACAACCAAAATTGTTATCTGGGAAAGGACCACCATTAATATATGGCCATTTCTTTATTTGATATTTAGCATTTTATAAAGCAGGTAGGCATCTGGCAGATAAACAGAAAGAAATTTATGACACTACTATAAAATTCTTGCCACAACAGTGAGAATATCAAAGTTTGTTCATTTACTTGAGTCATTTGATGCTGTGTATCAAATTTCAATGAAACCTTGACTTAATAAACCTATAGAAGCTAGTTGCATTCAAAGGTACCAATCTCCTCTAAATTTCAATATCTTCAGAATAACTTGTGATATCTGTCTATTTGGCAAACACCCTTAACAGATTAACACCAATCAGATAGGCAATTCACATAGGGAAATTTTGAATCATATTCTGTACTCAACTTCAGATTAATTCTCATTATATAGTTTCAATTATTTGTGCTACTTACTCACTCACCTTGAGCACTAAATGCTTTAGAAAGAGATAAGGTAATGCACTTTAAAATAAAAAATCATAGATTAAGAATACATGAATTCCTATTCAAGTTAATCCTTTATTTCATAAAACTGCAAAAATATATGTACTCCTTTAAAAACAAAATTTAGACTATTTGAGGGTAGCTATATGGTTAACTCAATTTAAATGTTTTATTTGCAAAGGAATTTAAGTCAAATAGAATTGATTTTAACATCATGAACTAATTATATTCATGAGTATTACTTTCTGATAATTACAAGGTAAATCAGGATTGAGGTATTTCACTCACACCCTTTCTGATGTGTAAAGTGCACAGCTTAAGTTTGATGTAATAGATGATACATTGCCTTTTATTTAATAATTTTTTTAAATGTAATGGTAAAATTTTTTCATGTATATATTTGTCATGACTGTTTTTGGAAAATATTACATGAAGTTTTAAGTCAAATACTATTCGTAAATTTAAATTTAAAAGTGTGCGATTCTGTGAATTTGTTACACCCAAAATGATCAAAGGATTATGTTACGTTTTATATTTTAGGGAAAATCAGTTCTAATTATCTTTCTTAAATCAATGAAAATTGGGCGTTATTGTACTTTAGGGGACCCAGTTTGAGTGACGTCATAAAATGGGTATTAACCTCTAACCTTAACCCTAACCCTACTCCCCAACCAATGCAATTATATTGCATTTCATATTGTTGATTAATTTTTTGCAAAATTTTTAAGTTTTGGGGTAGGGATTGGGGTTAGGGCTAAAGTTTTATACCCATTTTATGACGTCACTCAAACTGGATCCCTAAAGTACAATAACGCCGGAAATTGTTAATTTAATTTGATTTTTTCTCTAATACTGCTGATTATTAGAATCTTTTTAAATTTAAGCATTTTGTATTTTTCTCGATTACAATTAGGATTTAAAAAAGTTTGCTAGAAATAGTATTTTTGAATTTAATACTACTGCGACAACAAAAAAACACACTTTAAAATAGAATCAATATATTTTTAATCGAGATTTGCATATTTCACTTATATTTATATAAAAATGTTTAAGTTGCTTTTCAAGAAAGTTTATCGGTCTCCTTTATTAATTTTTAATGCTAAATTTAAAAGTGCAAAGATTTTTAATTTTTAAGTTTTACAATTAAAAATTTAATACAATATCTACTTGCTCTTGATTGCATTGCATCAGACTCACATTTTTGTTTTTGTCCGAATATTCTCATACATTTCATCAATTACATAAGATTGATCATTGTATTACACAAAATAAATAGAAAAAGTATAATATACTCGTACATTCATAATTACAATATATCCTCAGATTTGCCATCTTAAAGATGATAACAAAAGTGCACTTTTGATGCTACTCCTAAGGCAATAGACAGTTGTGTTATAATTAATAATAAGTTTTGTTCAAGGAATTCAAAATACTACCTTGTATTAATTTTTCATTGACTGAATTATTTTAGCATCATTCATTATTAAATGTGCTTGCTTGTTTGTTGTTTCAAAATATTTTTCTATTTAATATTCAAATAAGCATTAATTCAAAAGAATGTCATTGTATGAATGAACGATTTGATACAGAAGTAGCTAATATTTCAGAAACTGATTTGTGTTATGAAAATATTCAACTTTTTATAGTAACTTTAGTCAACAGGATAGTCAACTCCTACTTTAATAATATTTAAAAAGTAAAAACTAATGTATCATTTATTAACAATTGATGAATAATGAGGTATCCTTTAAAATTTCTTTGAAGTTTACAAATGGAGTTTAAATTAGCATATTATGATGAGCTCTGAATCTAAGTTAGTTTACATTTATTTAAGGAATTAAACAATCTATTAAAAGTAGGATGTTGTACTGAATTTTTAATTTGCATTTCGAGTAATTTCAGTTCAGTTCAAAAAGTTCAACCATTTCAGTTTTTCGCCAGATTATTTCTATACTCCAAAAGTCGGTGAGAATTTTTAAACATGTTTGTTAAGTTGACTAGAATTTCTACTGCAATGAAACAATTAGCTTTAGATTGGGGGCTGACAGCTTTAGTTAGTACTCGCCGGTAGGGCGTTTACGGATAAAGAATAATAATATTGGGTAAATTGAAAAAACAATAATGTTCTGACATTAAACACGTATATTAGCAATTTGCCTTTTAATAATTGTAAAGCGGCTGGAACGATTATTTATAGATCAAACGACTCAACAATTCTATTATTAAAACTTCTACTCATTATACACCGTTGCCTGTTTGGTAACATCGTCAAATACGTACTGGGCATTCGTGGCAAATACAATTGCTTTTTGGATTTTCATAGTTTTTGCAAATTGTTAACCTTAACGTTATTAATGGTGTAAAATTGAAGGCACGGGTATTTGGGTGAGTACGCCTAAATTTAAAAGGTACGGTACATATAAACCACTTTAGATCATTAGTGTATATGCCAATTCGCTATTGCTAATATTGCATGCTGGAATATTATAGTTATTAATATAACTTAAAAGTCAAAAGGTTCTCATTCACAATTAGATCAATTTTTAACAGAATTTACATAATTTATAGCTGTAATGTTTAAAAATGAAAGTGTACTAAAAGTTGTGGGACAAAATATCTGGGTTATGAAAATCATGTTGCTTTGTTTGGTCTAAAAAGAAAAACCCTACATAGTAACACTGACGTGATTCAGGACCGCTGCTGTTATTCTTAACATTACGGTTGAGTTGTTTCTTTTGGTGTGTGAACATGATTCCAAACATCACAGATGTATACTGGTGCGTTCCTGTTAGTCTACTCAGCAAACGTCTTGATGCTACGAGGGTGTTACCTCTTCCCCTGTCTGGTATAAAAGGAAAAAATCGCGGAGTCTGGCCTGGGGCGGCGTGTAGATCATCGGCTGGTAGTTGTAAATATTTATCGGCCAGATCTCGCGCTTATCATGAGTGTAGTTGTTGTCATATTTGTAAATATCATCAATAGTATTGTATAAAAGGACCGAGGCAATTGTAAAATAGATAGTTTTTTGAAACTGTATTCTATTCTTTGTGTTCGCTAGAATCACCCCTGTGATTCTATATATATACATACATAATTTGTGTCGCTTCGATTTATGTTACTATTTTGTATTGTAAACGAAGCCTACGGGCAATTTTCAGGCTATTTAGAATAATTTGAAAAAGATGAGGAAGCAAGCTCTGTTTCAGCTGTTTATCAAGCATGGTCGCAAGAGGCAATTGTTTGTTTCGTATTTTGCCTTAAACGCCGATATCGAGTAGACTAAAAGGTTGGTGTTAATTTTTTAGCTTGATTGAAAATTATGATAGATTTTATAACATCCATGTCCATCTATGTGTTTTCATTATTGACTGTTTGACTTTGAAGCTATGCAGGTGCGGTTTTGGGGTGCAGGGGGTACAGCCGCCGCCTCTTATTACAAAAAATATCTAAACAGTACATTCAATTGTGATTTTATGTGTGAATATTGTGATAAAAAATATTTTTTAGTTATTA
>CABFPE010000751.1:300943-311461 GCA_900660155.1 Hofstenia miamia
GGGGGTACAGCCGCCGCCTCTTATTACAAAAAATATCTAAACAGTACATTCAATTGTGATTTTATGTGTGAATATTGTGATAAAAAATATTTTTTAGTTATTACGAGAGAAACCATTTGTTCAAAAAATTTTCTGCTCTTCGAAAGAGTAGATATATATATATATATATATATATAAATGTTTTTGGGAGAACCTAATAAATTCTTTCAGTTTTTGCAAGTTGACCTTAGATTTTGGATAACTTGCAAATAATAAATCGTTTCACAACAATTTTAGGAAAAATAATTGCAGAGTATTCAGAAAAGATTTACCCATTTTTAAAATAGGGACAAAACATTTAATAATTGATAGAAATAACTTTGATTGTATATTTCAGTTTTCAGACTCTTTTGAATGATTGTTTTTTGTTTCGCTAATTTGTAAACAATACTTCTACCAAAATGGCGTCTCAAGCAGAACGTTTGAAATTGTTTCCCTAAAAATAACTGGGATTGCCAACAAGGTCATCATAAAACAGCTCCATGTGTCGCGTAAGACTATATATAATTTCTGGAAAACTTATAATGGTATTAATCCAACCTAAAGCAAGAAAAATCCAGGCCTCCCACGAACTGTTCGCACCAAAAAGTGAAAGCCATTCAAAAGCGAGTGAAGTGGAATCCTCAAAGTAGCATGAGAAAAACTGCTAGAGTTCGGGATTTCAAAATCTATTCATATGGTGTTCAAAAATGATTTAGAACTTAAGGCATACAAAAAGCAATCCAAGCAGTTATTATGAGAGGCATTGAAGAAAAAACGAATTGATAGGGGGAATTGATATTAGATGAACTCAAGAGGGCCACAGACACAGTTTTTATCTGGTCCGACGAAACGATATACACCGTGGAGGCTGTTCTTAATAAGCAGAATGATCGAATGTACGATCTTGATGCTAAAGACTTGTCGGAAGATAGTCGAAGTAATTTTCGCAGAGTTAAACCGGTTGGGGTAATTGTTTTTCATCGATAAATCTACAAACTTTACTTTCGATTTTGAAAATTTTTTATAGCTTCTGCAAGTAATATTTGAAAAATAGCTTAATTTTAAAATTGGCCAGCCTTGAGAAAGAGGCGGTTGAAGTGACATTTAATGTAGATTGGTTAAACAAAAAGTTCGTCTCACGGATCACACCACCTTTTGTAGTCAAGATTTCATTAATTCCGAACACTTGTTTCTCGAATGTGTACTATTTCATTTTATTCCACCTTTGCAAACGTGCTCCGTTGTGATTGGCCGTTGGTTTACAATATTGCATACGTATTGTTTAAGAGAAAGGTGGATGAAGGCAATTTGGTCCGCCTTCTAATGTAATATCATACTCTGTTTATTTATTTCAAAATTTGGGTATTAAATTAATATTGATTGTCATTTAATATTGTATTTTTCAAGGAGGATCAAGTCCACTTTGCTCACCCATAGCCACTGCCACTGTGTAGATTTAATGTTATCTGAAAACAGTGATCAAGATCAAATATTAAAGAAACAAGGTTATCAGGTTAGCGTAAGATTATGTGATCTACAATTATTGTTTGTGAACAGTTACTCTTGTGATTGCAGGTTATCAGATTTACTGAGATTGCATAAGTTCAAATTTCATGAAACTCCAACAAGTATTTTAACAGGTTCTAGACAGCTATACTTACTCAATTGGGTCCTATTCATAATGCATTTTATAAATTTCTAATAGCTATGCGGAAATGTTGTAATTGTCGTACTCAATTGAAACAAGCGCATGTGCTCATTTTCAAAAAATGCAATTCTGGCAAAAAGGCCATTACAACTGTGAGTTTTGATGTGAATTTCGTTAATGTGATGGAATTATAAAACATTTAGAATTTCAATGTTTATTAAACGTTTATGTGTATTAATCGCGTAATTTACCAATATACTAAGCTTTGCATTCTTAAAAAGATGGTTTTCATGATCAACCTTGCCAAGGGTGTAAGAGGTGATACTTAATATCTGATACTAACATGAAATTTGAATCTTCAATGCAAAAATGCATTCTAGTGCTACAAATCAAGGCTATAATATATAGTTTGTTGATCACTGATGTATACCGAAATGTTGGCTTACATTGAACAATCGGGATTATTTTGAACAAAGAAATAAAATGATTCTTCGCGCTTTCTTTATGTAAGAAGCGAGGTTTTTGTTTCACTTTCCTCTGATGCGTTTTATTCTTTCTTAACCGCTTTTCACCATACGAAACTTTTGCTGTATTTGGTATGGAAGGTCCGCTATGTTAGTTCATTTCAGATTGATCAAGTGTAATCTGATTGTGTTAAAAAACATTTAACACTTTTGCTCGTTGTCTGCTACAAATGTACTTCATGTAGTAGTTACGATTTCTTATCGTGTTTTTCAGGCATTTTTCAAACCGGCCGTTGATTTGAAATCAGACGAATGAATTTTTAACGAGTTTCTAATTGCATCATTCACACATTTTTAATAGGTGATTCAAAATTACATTTTTTACTGCTAAAAACATTGAGATTCATCCCCATTTAGGCTTTAGAATTCTTTATTCCAATGCAATTGAATTTCAATCACAGTATTCAAATCTACAATAGCAGCAGTTTTGATCCATTTGATTTAATAACATTCGCGAATTCCCACTCTACTCGCTCTGATAAAGTTGTCACATCCTCTGTTCGTCGTCTCAAGAAACATTGCTCTCTACTAGTTTTTTAATCGAGCTTGGGCTTCTGCTAATTTCTTCTTGACTCTCAAACCTTCAATAGCCATTGATTTCTTTTCCTAGTCCTCGCGCTTTAAGAAATCTCCTGTGACTATCCTCATTGCCGAACAACTTTTTTTCATTTGTATTGTTGGCCTTCACCGGCATAATAAAGTTTATTATTGTTATTAAAATAATGTGGACCTATACAAGAGTATTTATATATATTTACAATGTGCGGCTGTCAGCCCAATTCTTTGATAATATTTAATGGCAAACAATAGTTAATGTTATAAGTTTATCACAAGTGAAAAGTGCATACATGGAAATTTATGTATTGCGCTGTTGCAGCAGGACGGTCGGCTAGAAACAGCAAGTATATAGCGATATGAGTTTAATATTTCATAAAAAATTTTCGTTATCACAGTCGATTTTCAATGCGAAGTTTTTTTTGAATTCAGTTTAAATTCAAATTTATGCTTGCTTTTCAAATTTGGCGTTTCTATTTGATTCCCTAGCCAAATGTTTCCACTATTTTTACAGGCCGGTTTTATATATAATTAATAATTATATTAAATTTGTGTAAACGGATTTTAACACTTTTTAAAAAATTTCTATATTTTCAAACATTCATTACCGCCATATAGTTGAAAAACTTTAATTAAAATGCCCGTAAGTGATTTCAATGTATTTAAATAACAAGTTACAAAGTGTTACATAAGTTGCTTACACATTTCTTTCCAGATGTTTTGTATAAATCTAGCATTAAACTACATTTTTTAGTTTAGCCCAACTGAATACCTAGATAAGCTTAAGTCTGCGACACCTACTTATCTGCCGTATTCAAAAAGAAAATGTACCGATGTATTTTGCATTTTTCTTTTTCTACTTTACTTAGCTGGTAGTGGTGGTTTGTTTGCTCTAATTATGATGGTTGGTGATTTGCGGCGCATTTACCATCCTGCTGATTCGTATGTTTTATATTATAATTATTTGTATGTTGCAGTAAAACGCCATGATTTTCTCTTTAGCATTTAATAATTTTATCATTTCGATATTTAATTCTTTATTTTTAAAAGTAATCTAAAAAACAGTTGTTTAACTGTAAAGGTTTTCTCAGCTTATTGTATTTAATAAAAGTTAATTTCGGAATCGCCGATAAAGTGTACGAGTTCGAATACGCTATATATAGGATCTTCAAAAAGTCATCTATTTTTAAATTGTTATTACATCAAAAATATATTTCTGATAATGAAACTTGTACACAATGAACAATATAGATTAAAATTTTGTTTTACTGTCACATTTTGTTTTCAGCTTCAGCATCATTTCAATTCTACACAATACAAGAACGTGTTAGAATAGTTATTCTTATGGTAAAGTACGAATCCATTATAGTAGGTGAAAGGCAGCTTGCATAAGAAGGATTTCAACATAAACCTACAGATCAAACAATTCGTGTTTTGTACAAGAAGTTTTTGGAGACATGTTTCGTTGAAGACCAAGGTGCGACCAGGGAGAACAAATTCATCAATAATTTCAGAAAATGTACAACAAGTTGTTACAATTTTAGAAAATAATTTTTTTTACTCTGTTACGCAATTAGTAATATGCTTGATATATCGCTTGGCTCTACATTTCATATCCTCCGCAAAATGCTGAACTACAAACCCTATAAGCTGCAATTACATCCAAAGCTCTCTGAGAAAGACTTTATGGATCGTATGAATTCTTGCCAGGCAATTCTTGATAAGCATGTAAAAACACATAATTTGTTTGAGAAATTAATTACTTCAGATGAGTGCACATTCAGTTTAAATGTTTTATCTGGGCATTATCAAAAAGTCCCCTGGCCGTTACGGACGGAATTCACATATGTTTTAGCACACAAAAAAGTTTGGGTCATTAGAGAAGAATATTGTAAACCAAATGAAGGATACCATGCATGGCTTCAACAATTCAATTTGAAAAGTAGGACTTGACCAGCTTTGATAAAAATAGGATTTGAAATTTCGTTACGGACGGAATCGCAAAATCTGGTGGTTTCAACATCATTTATATGTATGAAAATCTCTGTGAAGTATATGCATATTTTCATCAAGTAATGGTATGTTATGAAAGGTCACTAAATTAGCTTTATAAGAGTACATAGCATTTGTGTTTATAATGATTAATTGCTTCTATACCTATCAATTAACATTTCGTTACGGACGGAAATTCAAAATTGTTACGGACGGAGAATATTTCCATTTTTCAGCTACATTCTCATAAGATTAAAAATGATAAGTCATGCTCAAATACATATAAAATGAGGTTAAACAAGAGGTTGCTGTGTCCAAAGTTGTCTAATTCTGGCAGGAACACAGGTTTAAAGATTTCGTTACGGACGGAAAATCATTGATAAAATACAAAAAAAGAAAAATTTTGGCTAAAAAGTTTCGATCCTGCCAAGGATTCTCATCAGATGACTTTAGGCTGTCATGACTTGAGCCACACTGTTCTTTTCTTTGCTGAATTTTGGTTTATATTTACTGTGCTTTCAGCTCTCACTATGCAGCAATTTCAAAATTTCTTTCTCATTTTAAAGTTCAACTGAGGCAAACTCATGTTTCGAAATATTGACCCCAAAATAATAAAAAGTATACCAACTGGGGTAATATTTTTTATATGTTTTTGATAGTTGGGTTTACCATCAGAGGTTTTAGGAATAGCACATTAATTGGATGAATAGGTTGGTAGTAATTGAAACTTTTTCATGTCACTCCGTTACGGACGGAAAATCAATATAGATATATAGATAGTGTGAACACCTGAATAATCTCAGCCATATGCATAGTGTCTTTGTTTAAGGCTATCAGTAACATGAATATATAGACATAAAAAGTTTGGTCCTCTCTGTTATCACATTTGTGAAATATGACAAAATCATAATTCTGCCTGTAACACTATCCAACAATCAGTTTACTGTTATAGCTTTTTCCCAAATCTAGATATGAAGCTGAAACTTTTAATTCTTGCAGATTAAACATTCCTACACATGAAAATACTATATTTATAAAAGAATCCTTTAACTTTAAAAATTCATACTAAAGTGACCACTTTTTGATAATGCCCATCTGTAGGTTTATGTTGAAATCCTTCTTTTGCAAGCTGCCTTTCACCTGCTGTAACGGATTCGTACTTTACCATAAGAATAAATATTCTAACATGTTCTTGTATTGTGTAGATTTGAAATGATGCTGAAGCTGAAAACAAAATGTGACAGTAAAACAAAATTTTAATCTATATTGTTCATTGTGTACAAGTTTCATTATTATCAGAAATATATTTTTGATGTAATAACAATTTAAAAATGGACTATGACTTTGTAGACCCTGTATATGCCGAAAATCCTCGTGTATAAATTTGGTTTAAAAAATTGGGGTACGGCTTATATACGCATTCTAAACATTGTGTCTGTAAACTTCTCGCTACGTTCGAGTTATGGTATCTTTTAGAATGCCTAACCTGAAAGTAATTTATTCAACGATAAGATATTCGGAAATAGCAATTTTCACTTTTGTCCTTTTTAATGGCATGTGCAACAAGCAGTGTTGGCATGCTTTAAACATGACCTATTTAAATCATCTTTTAAGCTCTGTTTAAACCAAATGTCTTTTGCATATTTATGGAAAGGTTGAAAAATAATTTTTTGGTTTCGTCCAGTCGTAATTTCACAATCGCTTTTCTACTGAAAAATTGCAAAATTTCCGTTTTGTTTACGTGTACGAAACGAACAAGGAATGTTTATAAGTATATAAGTACGATGTTTTCTATATGTGTGTTTTAATCAGAAATTTGTTCCTTGAGGTGAGTCTAAGAGAAAAAAGAATTGTTTTAAACGTTTAAAATGTTTTTTGGTAAAAAATACACTTGTTGCCAACCCTGGTAACAAAGTGTTCTGGCTGTTATGGTAATCAAGGTTAAATTTAATATGAATGAAATCATGTGGGAAGGATAAATTAGTTTGGCATGGGGATGGGCTTATGCATGCTGTATATCTGTCTGTAACTTAAGGAACAACATTCAGACTTTGAGTTGCGGTTTATAAACTAGGATTTACGGTATATAGAAACTATTGACATTATAAGTTATTGGTACACACTTTCATAAACAATCCGATTCCGAATAACAATGAGTACAAATAGTTCAACTATCGGAGTAGAGACACTCTGATATCAAGGAACACACATTAAATTGCACAGCACAACTTTGCAAATAACTTAATTGGTATATTCTTTCAGATAAAGAGCTGTAGTTGAGTTTGACCCGCATCCGCCTGTCCCTACTTTCAAAATGTCAGATCCGAGCCCAGGCAGGTTTATCCGAATTCTGGTAATTACTTATTAGCTTAACTAGAATGGTTTCAGCATGGATAAGGTTAACTTTAACTAATTATCAAAGTTAAGCGAACTGTACAAGCATATACAGTATGTAGCGACACATTACTAGAAACCGTTGCTGATGCGACAATATTTTCTATTATTTTACTCAAAACAAGTTTATTTCTGGAAGTCTCAAATAAGGCCAGTTTAATGTCTTATACACCCAGAAAAGAAGACAGAAAATTATATTTGATTTGAGGCTGAATTGTGCAAATGAGAGAAACTTTTGTTTCTCAGAATCTTGATTAGCACTAATTAACAAATGCGGCCTAGTGGTTAGAGTACTCAGATTCATGAGGTTCTGATAGCCGCCTTTATATGTATATCGTTTGATTATAAACAAATGTCTGAAGAAAATATTTGATACTCATTTCGCAATTACCGTGGTCTGACACTGATACGGTTATAGAATGCATTTTCTGTGAATTCACCTGGTGTCCTTTTTCTGAACCTTTATTTGTTGACCAGTCTCCCGGTAACGCGATTTCGGCTTTAATTTATAGACCTTTCTATTTAAGAAGAAGTTATTATGACCATAATGGTAGTTCATATATTTTTGACAAGCTCCTACATCAAATTTGATATAATAGCATTTCGCTCAAAAATACTTTTATTTTTTATATGAGCATTAACTGAAAAAGTTTGTAAGAAATCCAGGTATTTCATCAATATATTATCATATTCAGTTCTTTCCATATTATATTTTTATATGATTAAATAAATGCAGAATGTGATTGGCTTTTGTATTTTGTTACGTGCATTTTAGATTTGGAAATCTATGTGGTGTCAAAAAAAATTCACAAATTAAAGACCTTAATCCGAATTACACTGGGCTAAATCTAGAAAATAAAACATATCTTTTCTTCTTTAGTAGCAATGATCCCTTCAATAATTATCAGGTGGTTATTTTGTATTTTTCTATTATTGCATATTACATTTTTTGCCGTAAATGGTCGTGCACGTTAAATTTCGCTCCAATGAAAATTAATAGAATGATTCATTTAAAGATTTTGCCTTTTATGATTGTGTGCAAATATAATTTAATAAATCAATATTTATAAGTGAGCAATACTCTGTATGCTTGCCTTGGCTGCAATTCTTCTTGGAATTACCTCCACGATCTTCTATATCAGCTCGATAGTAACTTCACAAATCCATACATCACGCATTAAATCAATTTAAAGTTGGAATAATGGGCGCTTTATTCTAGCAATTTTTAGCCTTTTCTAATGATTTTCAGTGGGGTGCAAGTCTGAATTCTGACCAAGCCATGGCACAAAACGAGAAAAACCTTGTCCAGGAGTCATTTTTATTCTGAGCATATTACAGACTTGTCCATTGGAATTGGAATCTAATTGTACAAACAAAATTTGCTATTCATTGGATTCTTATTGGAATAATTTTACAGAAATTTCCAAAATATCACAGTTTTTATGATACAATTTTCTTAATCATTCCTCATACCATTAGAATACTTGCATTTGATATACTGTAGGTCTGATAGTACTCTGAATGTAATGCGCTATATCATGATAACTAATTGCAGTATATACTCTTAATCATGTGAGCATAGTATTAAATGTCCATAAAATCAGTACGTTTTGTATAATTCTATTTGATTAGAATAAAATGCCTGGAAAATTCGAGAAATTCATTTTTACAGTATTATTGTGCTTTGTATTCTAATCGGGCACCTTATGATAAATGAATTCCTTAAATCCATTGGTTACATAACTATTTATCTCCCTTATAAAACCTGCATTACAATTTTGTCATGTTATCATATACACATTTGTTGTCTCACATTAAGCAGCATTCCAAATGAATGGTTGGTTCACTACATGGCACTATATTATCAGTAGTTATACTATATTATGTATGCAAAAACCCAAACTTTTGCTTTTTCCATTTTTAAAAATTCTACTTTTCCTCTTAAAATAACAGACGGTGATTTACTCAGAGGAATGTGAATTAAATTACAAAGTTTTGATCACAATAAATAGGTGTTTAGACAAATAATATTCCGGAATGCTTATACGGGTTAGAATGCCACAATATTTACAAAAATCTTTTGATGAAAAAAAATCTGTTAAACAAAAATGGTTGTTTATTTCGAATTTTTTAAATTTTAAAGAAGAAAATGAAATTCCTTATACAGTAGGCAGGATCATAAATGCTAAAATGTCGGCTGATTTCTTAGAGAATCTCCATTTAGTGGCTTTCAGATGCACTGAATCCACTGCAGCACACCGTTTCTGTCTAATACTTTGCTATACTTTGCGTTTTCGCCCTTGAAGTTCCGAAAAATTTCCTTAAAAATGCAAATTTTTAACCAAAAAATTATTGAACAAACATGTGAGAAACAATGTTTTGTCCGAGGAATACATGATTAACACTAGAAATACCATTACTCCTTGAGATTCATTTTACATGTAGCATTTCAATTTAAAAATTATATAGAAGAATGAAAAAAATTTTACCTATGGAAATTCAAATAGATTATCAATATTTTTGGAGGTGTATATACCTGCTGTTGTTTTTAATGAATGCATAGGTAAGTAAACAAAATTTTAATTTGAGTCAATTTTGACTCACTTGGTACTTCTAGTGTTAATACGCAATTACATGATCGTAAAAATCAACATAAGAGTGTTTTGAAGGAACATACTTAAAGCCAAAGCACCAATAACACACTAAAGTTCGATTAGAAAAGTCTAATTAAATGCTTTCGAATTCGGACTTAGTTTCGAAGTGTGGCATCAATTTGCGGCGTTCCATGAGAACGCGGATATAGCCATCACGTCAATCGTGACCATAAACTTTCGATGCTGATTTTGTTACAATCTTGATCAACCGCTCAACACCTTGATTGTGACAAGGAAATGGTTCAATGTCGACAACAACATCTGTATTTGACAAAAGCCACGCAGAAATTTGGGCAGTTGAAATGTTTTTGGTCAGAACAGGCTCCAAAGGAGGTGTGGTTTGCCAATCAATGAGCTCTTCGTAGCTAGTCGCTTGAAGACGTATCTTAGGAGTCTGGAATTGGCGATTTGGGATGTTTTCTTCACGAGCACGTAAAATTCTTTTCAATGCAAGCCGTCGGATCACTTGACGGTTGTCTTTCAGCATAGCAAGAATGATGCTCTCAATATGACCTGGGTAGCTATTGCGTTCCAAAACTTTTTGAACCACCATTCGCTGCCGTCCACACCAACAATGTGGCCAACTCGTGCGGTACGCTGATTGGTAAGGAAAGCACGCTCAATTAATGGTACCTTCAGATCCAAAGGGCAGCAGCATGATGAAACGCCTTGCATTTACACTAGCAAATATCAAACAAGGTATCAAGATATTGTTCTACTTCTTCGCGTT
>CABFPE010000751.1:338357-358953 GCA_900660155.1 Hofstenia miamia
TATATATATATATATATATATATATATATATATATATATTCCGAGATGAGAATCATTGTTCTATGGTATTTAAACTTATTATACAAAAGTGAATACATTGTTTTTACTAAAACAGTTCTTTATTTCAATTTTCTTATCACAATTTTATTGGCAAAAGTTTGGGCACTTCATCTGAATTGTCTATATTTTAATTTTAAAGCCAATATGTTGAGTACAGTAGTTTAGATAGTTGGCAAGCAACAAAACTGCAACACTTTCACTATATTTTTCTTCACATTTCACTGTTTTTGTAACAAATGCAAATCAAAGACGTTTTATAAACTAAGATTGATAATGAGTTCAATTTTTTTTGACACTGAGAATAATACACCATAGATAACTACTGTACAGGTATTCATGTACTTTACATATACTTTCTTACGATTTGTTCTCGAGTGCACCAGCTGCTGGAAAACACAATTTCCCTTGTGCATATTTCATTTGCACAAAATTTGCACAACTTATTTTGCAAATTCATCCTAAAAATTGCCAATTTGATTATCTGTTCAATGTATATAGTGTTTTTCATATAATGATAATGTGACTGATAATGTGAGTGAGCATGTATTAATTATAATATGTAGGGTAGCTGCTATATTTTAACTAGTTTATTGAAGCCAATATAATTTAGTAATGGCTAAACACAATATTAATTAACAATTAGAGTCAAGTCAAATTGTGTCTTGTATTGAGTATACACTGAGCTACAATAGGGTACACATAAGTTACATCAATGAGCTGGGAACTGGAACTCAACCAACTGGATCACAGAAGAGTGTGTGATACGGAATGTGGAGATTGGCTTCAAACAGATGCCAAGTTACTAACAATTGAAGGAGACACTACAGAGCTCCGTCATCTCAATAGTGTTTGTTATAGTATCTGTTAATTAAAGTTAATGTAGTTAATAATGTGGAAGCAAAGCAGTTTGAAAACGAGTACATATTTACCTGCAAATCCATCATTCAAATTATAATTGTATACCAAAGAAAACCAGATGCCAATGCCTAGTAGTGAATGTTACATTAGAATTTAGCTCATCACTTTCATTTATTAAATTACTAAATTATCATATTTAGAAAGGAAGAGCTAATAACTACTAAATTGTTTTAATACTAAAATCTATCACAATCTGGTTTTTCTCATTGATTACATTTGGGATAGTAATAAATTCTAGAAGCTTTTACAATTCTTATTAACACATTTTTTGATTGATCAGATGATAATTGTAAATTTTGAAGAATTAAAATTTAACAAATAAAATTTCCAAATAATTAGGTGAAATTCCATATGCACCTTCCTAAACTAGGTGAGGCTAACAAGAATGCCCTTACACCTGCATTCTGTCACATTAAGATGAATCTTATTTTAACTGTGAAATCACCACCACCAATTATTGGAGGCAACTTTAGCTGCCTTTACCCAGGAGCAGCAAATAAGTGAATTAAAAAATCTTATCAACCATATATATTCACCAAATGTTTTGCACTTAATTCATCATAAGTAGCTATCCTTAGTTATACCAATTACAATGAGCTAATGAATCAGCAATGTGATTACACTACATTATGTAAAATTATGTACTATGATGTTTTTCAATTTAATTCTATATTATTTTTAAATTGCAAGCTCACCATTAATGTTTCTTAGTTTTTATATTGATTAGTGTCAAATCTGAGATTTTAAATAAAATAGAATTGGGAGGACACATCAAATGTGGTAGTAAGAAAGAAATGACTGCTATTGTTATCTTCACTTATTTGCATTTTCAAATGATATTCAATAAGATAGTTGCTTTCAGAGAGAAATTCATAACCAAATTCACTGCCTATAGTAATGGTTAGTTGTGTGTATCCCTTATGTTAACATCTTTTTCAAATTATACATGTATGGATGTTTTTACTTTACTGACAACACCTTTGACATTCACATAGCATTCTCTGGATGCATTTATTAAATAAGATTAATCATTTTGATCATCAAATCTAGTCCAACATATTTTTGAGCATATGTATCAACAATGATGTTAAAAGAGGTGCAAGTATTTATTGTTTCTTTGATATTTACACTACTATTAGTGAAGAGTATCAGATTGTATTCTATGAGATCAGTAACAATAAACACTTCTTTATTAACATTAAGGGTTCAATAAAATTCTTCATCTCCAATCAAATACATTGTTATTTGCAATAAAGAGGTGTTTGTACCTTTTGAAACTTATTTATTATATTTAGTAATAAAAGTTTTTCATTACTTCAATCTTAATGGGGCTTTCTTAACAGAGAACTTAGATTTTGGGGTTTAGGTGACAATCATAAGTCCATTTTTAATGTGGTTTTCAACACACTTTTATAAAAATTGATTGTGAAGATCCCATACTCTTGAGGAAGCCCAATTTATTCTCATAATAAATGATGGTTTCATTTTTACAAATCATCAGTAGCAATGACCCTTAAAGTGTTAGTACCATTTGCATATGACTGAATGTATCTATATGTCCGCAGGTAATGCTAATAACTGACATAGCTGTATATAGGTTAACATGTGCTTCTGAATCAAACAGCTCACTAGAGCAGTGCAATGTTCCCTACAGCATACAAATCACTTTAATGTATTTTTCATGTTGACATTTGAGGTTAACTCAATTACTAATTAATGCCAAAAGTTATTGCAATGTAAACTTAGTGAATATGACTGTAGATTCACTAAACATCTAAATATTTAAATTTAAAAGGCCATGCATTTGTCTAACAATTTCAACAAATAGGAAGATAAACATCATTTATGCATACATTTTCACATGCTCAAATAAAAACTAAAAAAGATGCTTATCCTCATTCTTATATTGATTATAATAATTATTGGTAGAGGACCACCAAACAGAGGAATAATCGGAAAACTAGTCATAGTACCAACTCAAATAAACTGCGCACCCATAATGATTATGACGAACCTGGACAATATTAATATGATAAAGATAATGATAAATGGGATATTAACAAAGGCAACAATGGTTAATAATGGATGAGTGTGCAACAAAATTGGGATTTAAATGAGAAGACTTACAATGTTCAAGCAAAAGATTAATCAACGCATCCAGAGAGTACATAGACACAAAAGGCAAGATCAAGGCAGTACAAATCAGAATAGCAAATACAACCTTTGAGCAAACACTAGTAGTAATAGACACCCATAACAACTTACTGCCATATGAGGTGATACTAGGGGACCATTTCCTGATGAAGAATGGATGTGTAATAAATTATGCTGATAGGACGATCAAATAAGAGAAGAGGAAATCGAAATTGAAGAGCAAGAAGGAAAACTGTCAGCAATAGTGTTTGAATTGGAGGAAGATATAATGCTGCAGCCATATCAATGGAGAATGCATGGAGTTAAATAGAAGAGACAATAACAACAGATATAATGATCTATGACAACAAAGGAATCAATTCAAAAAGCGTGTCAATGCCTTCAAGCATGTGTGTGATAAATAATGGCAGAGGAAAGGTACCAATACTAAATGCAACAAATCACAATATCAGTGTGCAGAAAACAAATATACAAATATTTAAAAAATATGTCAAATCTAGCATCAAAGCTATCTGGAGAGCAATGGAAGACATTGATGACCCAAGTAGTTTGTATGGTCGACTTGAGGACTTACAAAAAAAAACAGGAGGTACTCCGCACTGCTGACTCGAGGGCAGAAGGATGAAAGCAAGTGAAGATCAGTCCAAAATACCCGAGCTGTTGGAGGATGAGCAAAAAACAATTACAACAACTTCAAGAGGTGCTGGAGAGACACAAACGGATATTCAATTATGGAGAGATAAGCATTGGACAAGCAATAGGCGAAAAACACAGGATCATTTTGACAACAAACAAGACAATAAAGCTGCCAGCAAGGCGAATACCAGAGCAAATGAAGGACAAATACAATATGACACCCAATGAATTAATTGATAGCAAGTTAATATGATCCAGTGAAAGTCTGTATGCTGTGCCAACAGTATTCATGAAGCAGGGAGACAAACACAGATTATCCATAGTTTCCAGAAGCTAAATGAGGTAACAAAAAAGGATTTGTACCCACTTCCCAGGATAGAGGACATGCTATATGAGGCAAGTAAACACAAATACTTCACGTCAATAGATCTGTGTAAGGTGTATTGGCAGGTGAGAATGGAAGACATAGAAAAGACGGCATTTATAACCCCATACGGATTGTACAAATGGATATACATGGCGTTTAGACTATATAATGCACTGGCAATGTTTCAAAGATATATAACAAAGGTGCTGAAAAATAAAAAACACATGATGGAGGATGGATAAACACATACATCAACGACATCATTGTGACCAGCAACATGACTGAGGAAAAATTATAATGAACACTATCAATCCTGCAAAAAGCAGGCCTGAGAATAAAGGGTAACAAATGCGGCATACTAAAGGAAAAGATCATATTTTTGGGACAAGTGATCAAGAAGGGGCGCATATGTATGAAGAAAAACGCAAGAGACATGATCAGAAGAATAGAGAAACCAAACAACAAGAAAGACATCCAGAGAATAATGGGGTTCTTCAACTACTTCGTCACTTTCATACCCAATATTGCAGGGAAGACTGCCAAGATGACGCGGCTGATGAGCAAGTCAGTACGTTTTATATGGACATGACATGAGCAGGAGGAGTTGGACAAGATAAAGGAAGAACTAGCAAAATTACCATAATTGAATGCGCCTAATTATAATGAAACATTTATAATAGACTGCAACGCCAGCAAGTTAGTGATCAGAGCAATGCTGGGAGGTACCCATACAGAAAAAACAGTTTCAATTTTTCCACACACAGAGTACGAGGAGCTGCCAGAGATGAATGTTGATAAAAGGGATAAGCAGTGCAACCAATCGCAATAAAGGAGGAGATATCAGAGTCAGAGATCATAGAGAAACAGAGAGACGACGTGATACTGAGCAAAATTATAAAGAAGTTACAGGAACCAAGTTTGAAACTATCTAAGTTAACCATGAGCTAATATGAAGGGTACAAATTGAAGAAGAACAAGAATGGACTCCTATATGTGGAAGGACAAAACAATAGATTTGCAATACCAGAATACTATAAATGTGAATTGGTAAGGAAAATTCACAAGAAGGGCCACCTAGGCATCACGCAGATGGAGAGCACGTTTAACACAAGGTTCTTCACAACGGCAATACAGAAAGTAACATAAGAGATAATTAATAAATGCATGAAATGCCTTCTTTATAACAAACCACATTTTCCAACACAGAAAGCAACACTAGAAAAGATCTAGAAATGTTGTCAAAAGATGAGGAAGGACATCAGTACCTACTAGTGATGGTGGACAACTTTACCAAGTATGAGAAGTTAATCCTGATGAAAAATACAACTGCCAAAACAACTGCTGATATACTAATGAAAGAATAGATTCTAAAGTTCTGGCCAATGGAGACAATAATCACCAATAAGGGGCCACAATTCAAAAGCAATATGTTTCAAGAGATGACATGCTTACTAGATGTAATGAATGAAAGAACAACAGCATACCATCCACAGGCGAACAGTGCAGTTGAGAGACTAAACAGAACCTTGATAAAGCTAATCAGAGTCACAAATTCAAGGATAGGGGTCTCAAATGGAGAGAAGTAATTGAAATGATTGTGTATTTTTACAATACGTCAGTACATTTGACAACTTGGATAACAACATTTAAGGCCATGTTTGGAAGAGAGGCGGCGACGCCATTATCAATGCAATATTTTGCTTACAGCAGAAAGATGGAAAACCAATATGTGGATCAACTGAGAAATCAGATAACAGCAATACATGAGACGATGTGTCATAACACAAAGAAATTGGATGTGAGACAACAGCGTAACTACAATAAGAAAATTTATGGTCATGTGCATAAACTAGGCGACACAGTCTAGGCACTCACACCTATGAAATTAACAGACACTAACCAGGTCCAAAAATTAAAAATGGTTTGGTCAGGTCCATATAGAATAACGCAAGTATTACCAAATAATGAGTACAAGCTAAATAATGATAGATTACTGCATTTCCAGAACCTAAAATGAGTGATGGCAGATATTGAAGAATCAATATTAGATGAAAATGCTGAGTTTAAAATAAGTTGTATTAATTGTAATGATGTAACATCCTCCACCTGGCCTATTTGCACTGTGTCTTATTGCTAATAATTATCACTCTGTAAATGGCGGGTGAGGAGTTACTAAGTTATTGAACCGCCAAACTTTTCCTCTTTAGTTAACTAGTTAAGTTAATTGAATATTGACTATCACTGTTTAGGTGATGGAGCCATGTGACGTTTCCTCTTTAATTCTTCTGTGGGCCACCGCCCGAAGCCGATCTCCACAACGCAGTTCCCCTCCTTCACAAATGATGACTGAATCCACTGCACCATCTCAGCTCAACTGGAACTAATTATGTGTACCTTACTTTAGCTCAGTGCGTGCACTCATGTCAATTTGTAACTGACTTAAACTCAATGTTGTAAAGTGTTTGTTGATTTGATTAAGTAAAACAACTGGGCATTGACTAACTGCATTTACATACTATTAAATAGCCATTACCGTAAAACTACTGGCTTAGTAATTTAAGTAATAGATTGCAGTTTCCTCAACTTACATTTAATAATGATACATGTAAGGTCGTTTATTTGGTTGATTACAGTCAAGTCTCCTACTATTAAGAATATATATTCCTAGGGTTCGACTATCCAGTCATTTCAAGCATTAATTATTTCATACATGTATAGATTGATAGTCAGACTAGGCAAGAATCGAAAAACTCGTAACTGTAACATAAGTGCGGTTTCGTGGCTGGCACAAGGACCCTTTGAATCAATCCCATGATGGAATCCAGCCACTACTCGACACGACTTGCCTAGCTGCACATTTTATTAAATAATCAAACCAGATAAATGTAGAATGAAAATAAAATAAACTCCGAAGAATTTATTGTTCATCAAATTTCTTTCTAATTTCAAAGCTATTTATTTAAAAATTGTAAAGTACCTGCTGATTTTAAATTTCAAATAAATCTTCTGCCAATATGGCTGTTCTTTCGTAAGTGTAATTTTGCTTGTTACAATTGGTCAAAAATTACTTAATCGGCTATCATAATTTTCTTAGTGTGCAATATTGTGACTTAGTTGCATCTTACAAAATAACTAAGATAATTAACAAAATTTTACAATCATAATTCTGATCATTATTAATCATTTGACGTTAATCTTTGTTTGCAGCTTAGTTGCTTTGGATGATGCTACAATGAGATTGTATATGATATGAATGAATTAGGCGAGGGATAAATATATATATTACCCAGAAATATGAGATATAAATTTACTGTCTGAATTTAGGAAAATCAAACAAGATGCAACAGATATTGAGGAAGAGATTGCGCTGAAACTACAGACCCAAGGAGATGACATCGTCAAACCCACATAGGAGAATACAAAGGACGTCCAACAGAAGACAGAAGGGATGAAAACCAACCCATTACTAATCAGAGTGAGAATGCGTCTGAGTAGTCCCCAATGCTGATTTGAGGGCAGGGAGACAAAAAGACATAATGCCTCTCCCACTGGAGATCTGCACCACTGATTTGAGGGCAAGGAGAGAACCAGTGAACATCCCAGATATCTGCACTGCTTATTAGAGTGCATGCAGAGAACTGGTGAAAAGCAGCACAACTTTCCTTCCAGTCCACCTTGCAGATTCAAGTGCAACTATTTGAGTCCCAGGGGAAGGTGAAAGTAGGCAAAGAACTGTGTGTATATGAAAGTGATTCAAGGATGACGTATCAATGTAACCCACAACTGGTGAATTGCTGAAAGCGTCAACTGTGAGCTGATTTGAGGGCGAATCAGTGGAAACCATCAGCATGGACTCACTGGATGGTGAGCCAAGCACCAGTAGACCACTACGGATTACACAGCTATATGCCCCCTCAAAAGCACATTGGAAAGAACAGTGTGCTCAAAGGAAAGAGAAAAAAGGATGTCAAAAATAGATGGGGAAACCCTGCACCCCTATTTCATGGGAAAAATTAATATACAGTAATATTAACAATTATAACAAAATTGAGACATGTACTGTTTGGAAAAAAATTAAAGATTGGTTTTGGAATTCTTCATACTTTTGTATAAAATTATGTAAGAAAATGTAGTAACTGTGGTGAATTTGGTCATTCTACAAAGGTATGTTGAATGAGAACATCTAACTGTATGTACTGCATGGATAATCACAATGATAAAAACTCACTGTATGTACTGCATGGATAATCACAACTATAAGAATTGTACAAATAAAAATGTTAAAGAAGTGCATAAATGCATCAACTGCAAAAAGTCAACAATGATTAACAAATCACCTAAATCTGAATGACATAGAATGATTATTATTAATTGAAACTAAAGCTGAATAACGTCGAATGATTATTATTAATTGAAGTACAATGCAACTAATGTAGAATCATGCCAACTCAACATGAGTGTGTTATTTAGAGAAAGCTATTACTTTTCTTAGATTAACCACGAATCCGAGTTGACACTTTTCCGTTTTCTCTCCTTTGTAATAAGTGTGCGTTGACAATTAACCGTTTTCTCTCCTATGTAAGACCTTTGAGCTACTTAATTAACTCAACTTATTTAGGTAAAGCAGAGAGTTTGGAAGACAGGATCGACACTCAAGAGTAAACGTGCATTTCCAGGAACACATCCGCCAGCCGCATCTTACCAATGGAACTGCCAATGTGAGATAGAGAACAACAATGGAATGGTAATGTGAATAGTGAACTCAGTGTAATGGGATTGGCAACCATTTAAGAATTTAGTGCATTGATTGTTTTTGTTATTACGAACTAATGCAATAAACAAAATGGTGCAACCTTTCTGCTGAACTAGCTTATTATGAGGCCCTACATGTAATAACCCTACATATAAATATATATCTAATAGCCCTTGATACATGTAAACAATCAATGCCGTCAGCAGAAAACGATAACTAGAAGTCGGTCGAAGGTCTACTGTATAAAACATTGAGCAACATGTAATGACTATTAAGTAAACTATGTGTAATAGAATATCAAAATACAATCGTAATAACCGTTTAACTGTAAACACTATTAAATCATCAATCGTCATGTAGCATAATGAATGTAATAAATAACTTGAGTTCATCGGTAAAATAATTGACATGTAAAACCTACAGGCTGTGATAACACTATCAGACAAGCAGTGACAATTAGGAAAGCTATAACAGTAAAAAACTCCTATACCTATCCGTAACCTAAGAGCACACCAGGTAACTACAGCTGTCGCCCTCCCCACTATGGAATAGCTATTAGGAGGCTGCTCCAGCATACCTTTAACTGGATGTGGGAACCACCATACAATTACCCTAGCTCGTAGGCGTTTAGCTTTCCATCAGAATATATAAAATAACCTGACAAAAGAAAATGAATCCAAAGTAGATTTGCTCATCATTAATTACATCCGATTCATTATATTTATAGCACTTGGTGATAAACAACTAAATACTCGACAAGTACCTGTTAATCTTTCTTGTTGACAGTTTTTCCCTCGCTTTAATATTTCTGCTATTTTTACGCAACGTCAGCTTTAATTTGACTATGCTGTTTGATCATCTTTTGTTTTGTCAAAATACCGTCGAGTATAATTTTAAGTATAATTGCACAAAACATTTACAAAGTGAAAATAATCAATCCTATCATGATTTACAATTTAATCATTATAATCAATAATAATTTTAGTCTTTGTTTCCTAATTCTTTTTCTCTCATCTTGACCAATCATGATAGTTTGATGGAATTATGTCACATCCATCAGTCTTTTCTGCACTTCTAGTACTATGGGTAATTTGCTGCCCTCTGTCTTTGAATGTAACTCTTCATTTCCGGTGACAGTTTCTGGTATGCATTCATTCTCATTTTCATTGTTCCCATAAATTAGGGGTGGAGGGCTTCCCCATCTATTTTCAACATCCTTTTCTCTATGTTTCAAATGCACTGTTTTTTTGATGTGCTTTCAGAGGGGACACTTAGCTGTGTAATCCATAGCAGTCTACTGGTGCTCAGCTCACCATCAAGTGAGTCCATGCTGATGGTTTCAACTGAGTCGCCCTCAAATCAGCTCACAGTTGGCGTTTTCAGCAATTGACCAGTTGTTGGTTTCATCAATATGTCAGCCTCAAATCACTTTTGTATATGCACAGTTCTTCACCAACTTCCACCTTCCTCTGGAACTCCAATGGTCACACTGCCCTCGAATTGGCAAGGTGGACTGGAGGAAAAGTTGTGCTGCATTTCACCAGGTCTCTGTGTGCCCTCAAATCAGAGGTGCAGATCTCTGGGATGTCCACTGGTTCTCTGTTTGCCCTTGAATCAGCAGTGCAGATCTCCAGTGGTAGAGGCATTGTGTCTTTTGGTTTCCCTGCCTTTGAATCAGGCTTGGGGACTACTAGGACACCTTCTCACTCTCCGCCTTTAATTAGTCATGGGTTGGTTCTTGTTCATTCTGTCTTCCATTAGATGCCCTGTTCAAGATTTCCTTCGTATTCTCTGTGGGTTTGACATTGTCATCTACTTGGGTCTTTGGGTTTGGCGCATTCTATTCCTCTATGGATGTTGCATCTTGTTCAATTTTCCTAAATTCAGACAATAAATTTTTATCCCATATTTCAGGATCATATATATATTTATCTCTTGCTGCACGCCTTGGCAGTAATCTCCTTTGTATATCCTCATTACTGATATTTGCTTCGAATTCCTCATTGAAGCCTTTCTCCAATAGACTATGCAATTCACTCATATCATATACAATCTCATTACCATTAATGCGACTTATTTTGAACTCGGCATTTTCATTTAATATTGATTCTTCTATATCTGGTGTTGCCTGTTTTAGGTTTTGGAAGTGCAGTAATCTATTATTATCTAACATGTACTCATTATTTGTTAATATTTGCGTTATTTAATTAAGACCTGACCAAACCGTTTTTAACTTTCTGACCTGGTTTGTGTCTGGTAAATTCATAGGTGTGAATGCATAAACTGTGTCGCCTATTTTATGCATGTGACTATAAATTTTCTTATTGTAGTTGCGCTGTTGTCTCACGGCCAATTTCTTCATGTTATGACACATCATCTTATCTATCACTGTTATCTGATTCCTCAGTTGATCCACATATTGGTTGTCCAACTTTCCACTATAGACGAAGTATTACATTGATAATGGTGTTGCTCCCTCTCTCCATTTGCGACACCCTATTCTTGAAGTTGTAATTCTGATCAGCTTTTTCAAGGTTCTATTCAGTCTCTCCACTGTGCCATTTGCCTGTGGATGGTATGCTGTTGTTCTTTCATTTATTACTTCTAGTAAGTGTGCTATTGTAGCATAATCCAAAGAAAATGCTGCTAATGAAGAAAGAAGAACAAATGATTAGTTGAAAATTAGATTGAATTATGATTATTTAGAAAAATAATTTAATTTCAATTATCAGAATAATCTCTGTAAAATGCAACCAAGTAATAATATAGCAAATACTTGTTGTTGAATTTGACAAAACGAAGGGGGCGAATTCGCTTCCACTATTTTCAGCCATTTTGGCAGATGATTAAAATTTGAATTTTGAATGACAGGTACTTTTTCAAAGTTAACTATAAATAGAGTGTAAATCAGTTTGGAATTTGTTGAAGTAAATTCTTAGAAACTCATATTCTTAGATTTTATTGTAACATCCTCCACCTGGCCTGTTTGCACCATGTATTATTGCTAGTAATCACTACTCAGTAAATTGCGGGTGAGGAGTTACTACATTAGTGAATCGCCAAGTCTTTCCTCTCTACTTAACTAGCTAGGTTAATTGAGTACTAATCATCACTATTTAGGTGACGAAGCCAAGAGACGTTTCTTCTTTGAATCATCTGTGGGCTACTGCCCGAAGCCGATCTCCACATCACAGTTCCTCTCCTTCATGAACGATTGACTGAATCCACTGCACCATTTCAGCTCAACGAGGACTAATTATGTGTACCTTATGTTAGCTCAGTGCGTGTACTCATGTCAAGTTGTAACTGACTTAAACTCAATTTTGTAAAGTGTTTGTTGTTTTGATTAAGTAAAGCAACTGGGCATTGACACTAACTGCATTTACATAATATTAAAATAGCCATTACCTTAAAACTACTGGCTTAGTAATTTAAGTAATAGATTGCAGTTTCCTATACTTACATTTAATAGTGATACATGTAAGGTCGTTTAGTTGGTCAATTATAGTCAAGTCTCCTACTATTAAGAATAGATATATACCTAGGGTTCGACTATCTAGTTGTTTCAAGCATCTATTATTTCATACATGTATAGATCGATAGTCAGACTAGGCTAGAATCAAAAAACTCCTAACCATAACATAAGTGCGGTTTCATGACTGGCACAAGGGCCCTTCGAATTGATCCTGTGATGGAATCCAGCCACTACTCGACACAACTTGCCTAGCTGCACATTTTATTAAATATCAAACCAGAATAATGAAGAATGAAAATAAAATAAACTCTGAAGAATTTATTGTTCATCAAATTTCTCTTAAATTCTCAGCTATTTATTTAAAAGTTGTAAAGTACCTGCCAATTTTGAATTTCAAATAAATCTTCTGCCAATATGGCTGTTCTTACATAAGCATAATTTTGCTTGTTACAATTGGTCAAAAATTACTTAATCAGCTACAATAATTTTCCTAGAGTGTGCAATATTGTGACTTAGTTGCATCTTACAAAATAAATAAGATAATTAACTAAATTTTACAATCATAATTCTGATCACTATTAATCATTTGACGTTAATCTTTGTTTGCAGCTTAGTTCTTTTGGATGATGCTACACGCCCTCCTCAGCTTGCTTTATGGACAGCACTGGTCGCTCCCCATGCACGATAGTGTCTGCTCTACGTATAAGTGACTCCGCCTCAGAATCTTCCCACGTTATCATTGCGTATTCCAATTGCTTCGACATTTTGAGTACTGGCTCAAATTTGGTTGTAATGGTGTTCACATATTCTAAGAATTGAGTCTCTCTAATGTTCTCTGCTATGGGTGTCATTTCTTGCAGCTTATTCATCTTCTGTGAGAAAATTCCAAAGTATTTCTCATATAAGCAGATGCCTTTTATTGCTATTAAGAGTGTCATTTGAGCATCAGCTTTGCATGTGTGGGCTTGATCTGCTCTCATCTGCGTGTTTGGGTTAAAGAACGTAAACACCTTCTGTAGGCTGTGCATATTCACCACATCCTTATAGAAGAAACTGATGTTCTCTATTACTTCCTGCTCTGATATGTCACCAGGATCATTTTTTCCAAAACACATCATAGTGACGATCTCTACTCTTTTCATTACGTTGTAGTAGCGATAGTTTTGTTCCCACATATCAGTCCATACAATGTCATTAACTACTGAAAATAGCATAACTGCCCGTGGCTGACGTTTCTCTATTTCTCTCCTCAGCTCTTGGAGTTGGATGTGTATTGCTTCCCCTTCTGTATATAATTGATCTGGGGTAATGTTTCCTTCGATATAAATGCATTCTTTATTGTTGTTATCTAGCAATATCTTTTTCGTTTTCTTATAGTCTTCCCATTGTATCATCTCTACAGCTTTGCGTTGTGAGTTCATGTATGATTTGTATTTGTGTAGAAATGTTTTTGATGGTCGTACCTCTTTTGGGAGTCTCCATCTTGGCAGTACCATGGGTATTGCAATCGTTTTGGTGGCGTACATAGTAAGATCTTTGTATTGACGAGTCTTTCAATTTCCTCATAGGTGCCCATTGTATTAGATGCTGTTGCTAAACCAATGGTGGCGGGGTAGTTCATTTTTGCTTCTGGAATTGTCTCCCAAAATGATTGTGTTAATCCCCATTTGCTTAATTTTATCCGTATGCATTCCTGTATATCAATTTTCAATGTGATGCATTTGACGTCAACTGCAATTTGGTTGAATGGCCTTAACAGTTCTTCTAGCTCTGTGTGCATGAATGCTTCAGTGAACATTAGTTTCATCATCGCGACCATTTGTTGTTCTCTTATCCTCTGGTAGTTTCTTTCTGTTATCTCCTTCTTTTCCTTTGTGACTTTTATTTCTACCAGGAACCATTCATTGTCTGTGTTGATCCATTCGATCATGCTATCTTGGCTCATGTCTCCCCACTTTTCTATATTTATTCTGTTGATCACTGTTTGTGTCTTTGGGGATAGTAGTAGTTGTGATGAGGTTAATAGTTGTTCCTCTTTAATGATTTCCTGTTGTGATTTTGTCACCATCTCGCATATCTCTACTGGTGTTGTTATCCCACCTTTCTTTAGCATTTCAGCTCTTCTAATTATTTTTGTAAATGTGCATTGTGGGCTATCTCTGGCATACCATTTCATGTTTTCATTTATCACTTGTTGCACGTTCTTCTGTTTTACTAGTTGTATTATGTCCTTCGTGTCGACTAATTTGCATTTGATTATCTTCCTTGTAGTTATCCATGGTTGGTTCTGGAGTTGTTTTAGACGTGTTTCTGATGTTGCACCCCACATATACTTTCACATAGGCTCTTCAAATATCTGTAACTCACTTGGGAATATCCCTGTTATGTTGGCCAGTTCTACTATCAACATTCTTCCTGTTGGGTGATGCTTCGTTATCAGCCTACTTATTAGTTTTTCTATTGTCTGAATTGGTTTCTCATTTTTGTTTGGGGATTCAGTCTTTTCAACGTGTCCTTTCAGTATCCAATTTTTTGTCTGCGTATTCCTCAGTGATAACACAATCTCGAACTTTTTTGATTTTGTGAGTTTTATTCTTTGGTTCCTTGTTATGGGTAACCTGAGATCTTTTTCTTCTGTGAGCCATATAGCTAGCAGCCATGCGGATGTTCTGTATCTTATTTGTAGCACGTTCTTCTCATCTAATATCAGTTTGCGAAAATCCTTCTTTGTTTTTAATTTGTATGCTCTATTGATTTCTGCCAATACCATTTCCACTGTTTTGTGGTATTTATGAGCTGGTGCCTCTATTCTTATCTTGGGCCATGATTCATCTATTTTCTTCTGCAATTTCATGTTCGCCCAAACATTTTGAATTTCTTCTAAATGCTCCTGGTGTTGGGTCATACTGCATTTAATAAACAATGTCATGGCTTTTTCCAACCCTTCATTTTGTTGTAGCATTTCTGCTGTCTTTGTTTGTTGGAACAGATCTATTGCTATGCTCTGATCTATCATTATTCCGTATATCTGCGCCCAATAATCAATTTGTAAGTCGAAATGAATTATCTCAGAAATCGTGAACTCTTTCTTTTCCCATGGGAAAAAATTTTCTGTTCTTAATACCATGTCTTTTAAATAACTCGGTAATTCTTCTAGATCCTCTCTCATTGCTATAACGACTATTCTTATCTGTTGTACTCTCGCCATTTGTACTGTTTGATCAATTTGTTTCTGTAAATGCTTGGTATATTCCTTTTCTCTTAGGACGTGTATGATCATTAGATTTTCTTCATCTAGATTTATCTCCGGGATTTTAGCTATCTGTTCTTTGTATGCCATAAGTGCTTGCGCCGTTTCCAGTGTGAAATCCTCATTGAATGTCATGTGGATCGTGCTTCTCATGTATGGCCTATCGATCATTTCGTTTAGCTCTCACGGATAGCTTATTAGTATGTTGACTTTGGGCCAGTTGTCCACGTCTAGTAGGATTGGCAGATTACTCCCTTCCATTTTAGCAGTTTTCCTTATCAATGTTTTAGTTTCCGGAGATAGTTTTTCGAACACATTATGCCGCATTTTCGTGGTTGCCATAAAGTAGGGGTGCAACGTTTCCCCATCAATTTTAGACATTTGCTTTTCACGCTCTCTAGATCTTACTGTACGCTCTGATGTTGTCTCTGAGGAGATATCTATCTGCCTCATCAGTAAAGGTAATCTGCTGGTGCTCGGTTCACAGTCCATAGGCTGTGAACCTGTGCCACTGGTGTCAACTGAGTTGCCCTTGAATTGGCTATCAGTTACAACCCGTGATACTTGACCAGCCGTGGTTCCAGTGGAGATACCTTCAGCCTTGAATCACTTCCGGATCTCAATGGTTCTTCCACCACTCACACCTTCCCCTGGAACTCCGGTTGTTTCACCAGCTTCAAATCAGCGAAGTGATCCCCTGGAAGGAAAGTTAAGCTGTAAAGAGGCCGATTGTCTGTTTGTATCTCTGCCCTTGAATCGGCCTTGAGTACTACTAGGATGCCTCTTAACACTACGTCGTCTATTGACCATCTCGTTGTTCTTGTCCCTTCTGCCTCAAATCGACATCTGGTTTGAGAACTTCTGCACACTCGCCTCCTCATTTTTGTGGTCGGGATTCCCTCGGTTGGTTGATTCTGCTTCACTCACTTCTTGAGTGGCTGATGCATCCTTCTCTAATTTCCTAAATGCAGTTATTATATCTATATCCCATATTTCAGGGTTAAATATAGTTTTATTTTTCGCAGCCATCTGGGGTTGCACTCTCCTTTCCAATTGCTCATTTCTAATGTCTGCTGTGAATTCTTCCTCGAATTCTTTCTCTGGCAGGCTATCTAAATCACACATGTCGTACATAACCTCTTTGCCATTGATTCGGCTTAATTTAAACTCGGCACTTCCATCTATCTTCGTTTCTTCAATGTCTGCCATTGCTCTTTTTAAATTTTGGAAGTGCAGTAGTCTGCTGTTATCTAACATGTATTCATTGTTTGGCAATTCTTGCGTTATTATGTGTGGTCCAGACCAAACTGTTTTTAATTTGCGAACCTGATTCGTGTCTGTTAGTTTCATTGGTGCAAATGCATAGACTTTGTTGCCTACTTTGTGCACGTGCCCGTAAATTTTTTTATTATAGTTTCACTGTTGTCTCACTGCTGATTTCTTCATGTTATGGCATATTGTTTCGTGGATTGCTGCAATCTGTTTACGCAATTGATTTACGTATTCGTTATTCAAAGCTTTGCTGTAATCAGTATATTGCATTGATAGTGGTGTGGCTGCCTCTCGGCCGAACATTGCTTTAAATGGGGTGATTCCTGTTGTTGAGTGTACCAACGTGTTGTAGAAATATTCTATCATCTCGATCACCTCTCTCCATTTATTCCCGCCAATCCTTGTTGTCGTCACTCTTATCAATTTTATCAGAGTCTTGTTTAATCATTCTACCACACCATTTGCCTGCGGGTGGTATGCTGTAGTTTGTTCGCTCACTATCTCTAGCATCTTGGCCATTTCCTGGAATAGACCGCTCTCGAATTGTGGTCCCTTATCTGATATGATCGTTTCCATTGGCCCAAATCGCAGTATCCATTCCTTCATTACTATTTCTGCTGTGGTCTCTGCAGTTGTGTTCTTCATCGGGATCATCCTCGCATACTTCGTAAAGTTGTCCACCATCACTAATAGGAATTGATACCCCTCGTTATCTTTTGATAGTTGTTCCAAGTCAATGTGGACTATTTCATTCAGTTGTGTGGCGATTATCTTCTCTAGCGGTGCTCTCTGTGTTGGGAACCATTGACTGTTGTGCAGCAAACATGTAGTGCATTTGTTAATAATATCTTTGATTACCTTTCTTACTGCCATTGTTATAAATCGCCCATTAAATGTTTTCTCCGTTTGTGTTATTCCTAGGTGGCCTTTTTCATGTATCTGCTGTATCAGATCCCTTTTGAAGTACTCCAGTATTGCGATCCGATTGTTTTGCCCTTCAACATACAATAACCCATTTCAGTTTGTTTTCCATTTGTAACGTTCGAAGTAGCTTGCTGTTAGTTTTGATAGTGTCATTTGGGGTTCTTTCAGTTTCCTTATTATCTCATTAAGGATTACATCGTCCTGTTGTTTTTCTATGATCTCCTTTTCAGAGATTTCCTCCTTTATTATAATTGGTAGTACTGTCTGACCTTTCTTGTCTACGTTGATCTCTGGTAGCTCGTCGTACTGGTTATGTGGTAGAAACTGGAATTGCTGCTTTTCTCCATCTATCTTTTCTGCATCTCTTTGGTACTCTGGTAATGACGTCCAAAAGTCTGTGTTACTATGTAAGGTGCCCTTTCGATTCTCTATTGTGAATGTGAATTCGTTAAGATATTCTATCCATCAGGATACAATGCCCGATTTATCTCCTGAGAATTTTTTTAGCCATGTGAGGCTGCTGTTGTCAGTACATACTTGGAACTCTTTTCCAATCAAAAAGTGTCTGAACTTTCTGATGCTTTCGACTAGGGCTAGCATTTCCACTTTGGTTGAGCTATAATTCTCCTCACTTGTTCGTAGTTTGCGGCTAAAGAATTGTATCGGTACTTCTTTCCCGTTTTTCATTTGTCCTAGTGTTGCTCATATGGCGACCTTGCTTGCATCACAGTCTAATATGAATGGTTCATTATAGTCTGGTGTATTGAGTGATGGCAGTTTTGCTAGTTCTTCCTTAATATTATCAAGTTCCTCCTGCTCCTGCCATGTCCATATGAATGGCACTGATTTTCTCATGAGTTTAGTCATCTTCACGGTTTTCCCTGCGATGTTGGGGATGAATGTGCCGTAATAGTTAAAAAAACCCATTATTCTTTGGATGTCCTTCTTGTTATTTGGTTTCTCTATTTTTTGTATCATTTCTCTTGCATTGTCTTTCATTGATATCCTCCCTTTTTCTATCGTTCTTCCTAAGAAGATGATTTTCTCCTTTAAGATTTCGCATTTGTTGCCATTTATTCGGAGTCCTGCTTTCCCTAGGATTGTTAGCATTCTATCCAGTTTCTCTATATGCTCTTGTATTGTATCGCTTGTTACGATTATATCATCTATGTATGCATTGATACCATCCTCCATTCTATGCTTTTTGTTTTTCAGAACTTTTGTTATATATCTTTGAAACGTTGCTGGCGCGTTGCATAGACTGAACGCCATGTAGATCCACTCATACAGCCCGTACGGTGTTATGAATGCTGTCTTCTTGATATCATCTTCCTCCATCCGCACTTGCCAATATGCTTTGCAGAAATCTAATGTTATAAAGTATTTGTGCTTGCTTGCTTCATATAACATGTCCTCTATCCTTGGCAGAGGATAGGAATCTTTCTTTGTCACTTCATTCAACTTCCAAAAATCTATGCATAGCTGGTATTTTTCTCCCTGCTTCACGAACACCATTGGTGCTGCATAGTGACTCTCGCTTGGTCGTATAATTTTATTGTCTATCAATTCTTCAAGTATTTGATTGTATTCATCTTTCATTTGTTTGGGCACTCTTCTACAGGGGAGTTTTATTGGCTTGTCAGTAGTTGTTACTATCTTATGTTTCTCCCCTATTGCCTGCCCCCACACTTATTTCTCCGTAGTTGAATATTCGCTTATTTCATCTTAGCATGTTTCTTAGCCATTGTATCTCTTCTTCATTCAGGTGTTGGTAATTCTCACTCTCGATATCTGGAATCTTGTATTCGTCATCAGTTGCTTTTGTCCCAATGCCCTTGAATCAGCCTTTGGGAGTACTCACGACTTGGATGGTGTTTGTCCACTCGCGCTTGAGTTGGCCATGTGGAGTACTTTGCGCTTCCACTTGTAAGTCCTTGAATTGACAGTACAAGTCGTCGGCTCCACCCTCGTCCTCCAATGCTTTCCAAATCAGTCTGATGTTCGATTTCACATATTTTCCAAATATCCTGATGTGTGATTTCTTCAAGTTTACATTCCGATTTGTTGGGTTGAGAATTGGAATCTTGCCCTTTCCGTTTTTCACTGCACATACGCTTGACGGCATTGACACCCTTTTTGTGTTTATTCCTTTATTCTCATAGATCATTACGTTGGCTGTGATCGCTTCCTCTGTTTCGATCTCATACATTTTCCACTGATGCGGCTGCAGATGTATGTCTTCCTGCAATTCGAATGTGATTGTTTTGTCTCTGCCCTGTTCTTCTTCGATCTCAATCTCTTCCTCTTTAACTTTGATGGTTCTATCTGCATAGTTGATAACGCATTTGTTTTTTATGAGGAAGTTGTCTCCCAAAATTATCTCATATGGTAGCATGTTATTGTGTGTATCCACTACTACTAGTGATTGTTCGAACGTAGTGTTTGCCACCCTTAGCTGCACCACTTCCAATATTCCCTTAGTATCGATATATTTGCCAGATGCATTGATGAGTCTTTTGTTACACTTAGTGAGATCCTCTCTTGAGAACCCTACTTTTGTTGCGCAGTCTTCCGTAATTATCGAAGTTGCTGCTCCCGTATCAATGGTTGCTTTTATCATTATTCCGTTAACCGATATTGTCATTGTGTTCACCATATCCATGTTCGCCATAATCATTACTGCAGTACAAGTCGTCGGCTCCATCTCCGTCCTCCAATGCTTTCCAAATCAATCTGATGTTTGATTTCACATATTTTCCAAATATTCTGATGTGTGATTTCTTTAAG
>CABFPE010000752.1:8210-29747 GCA_900660155.1 Hofstenia miamia
CGAGAAAGTTTTTCACATTTTAAAAATTTAAGACCATTTGGAGTTTTTAATATTGAAATTTTTCTAACACTTGATTTTTTTAGTAGTGCAGTAGTGCGTATTGACGAAGATTTTTCGTTCATCTCCTAATGGAATGATTCCATGCTGGATATTGTAGACAATGCCGCGTATTAAATTTAGAATTTCTTTGTCTTCTAGCAGAACTAACTTAGTTTTTCTAGAGCAGACCGCTAGGAACTCTTTGATTAAATCCATAGAATTTTTGCACTCCATTAAGATTTGTAGATAGACATAATTCGTCTGGTATGTCTTGAGCAAAGTTTATAAACAAATAACCGTATGGCTTACTAACTGCTTTTTTATATGCGGTAACAAATTTATGCATAATATTCATCTGAGCTCCTAGATTTTTCACCTCTAAACGGTCACGTACTGAGTTGAATAGAAACATTCTAGGAGCATTTTTTTGAATATCGTCCTTTTGAAAATATAGAATGTGTAATACAATACCACAATTTAAATATCTGCCGGCTATAACTAAATTAGCAAAAGTTTGTGAATTCAAACATTCCTCGCCAAAATCATCAAAAATAATTACACTGTTCTTAACATAATTTTCAGATATTACATTTTCCGAGTATTCATTGAAAAATTCGACCTGATTCATTTTTGCATTTAATTTATCATAAACACAACTTGAAAATGACGATAAAATATTATGGAGGACTTTGAGAACTTGTTAAAATAATTACGATTAATCAATTTTCACAACAAATGTGTTTTCCAGAGTTTGACGGGCCGCTGAATATTAAAAAGACTTGACTAGCTCGTGAGGGAACAACATTAAACGTTGACGACATATTCTCTCTACAATGAATCTCTTTATGATTCAGAATATATATAAACTTAATTTCAGAATTGTAATAAAACAATGATAAAAAATGTTAAAAGGCAAGTAATTTTGTTCGAAAAGACAAAAAAAAGATCAAAAGGAAAATTAAATATCCCAAAGGAAAGTAATTTTGTTTGAAAAGATAAAAACATATCACAAAAACACAGAAATGAAATTTATTTTTAAAATGTGTTACATGTAAATGCATATAGATTAATTAATATTTCAATTATTTTTACGACGTTTTACATAAATAAACACACTAGTTGGTGGAGGTGATAAGAAAATTTCTATTACCAATGTTAATTTGACAGTAATACTATTATTATCATTATTACCATATGTGTACACTGCCAAACGTAGAAAATAGCCAATCACAAAAACTCTATGTTTATCAATTTTACGGATATTTTAAAACTACTATCCGCAATTTTGGAGATGACAACTAACGTATTTCTCAAATGCAGCTTTGATAGCGTTTTACAGAATTTTTCAGCAATCGAACACAAGATGTGTTTTGCAAAATATTGATAAGCTCGTGAATAATGAAGATATACCACTCCCAAACAGCAAAGTGTTGCATGTTCAGTTTCAACTTTCACAAGGACAGTGCACTTGTGACACATGTTTTGGATTGACTCCGCATATAGATGTAGAAAGCTCAAACTTCAAGTTGTGTGGAGAGAATATCCCTCATACATTTGCCGCAGCGCAAATTTTAAAAAATAACATTGATAGACTCAATGCAGAGGGGTTCCCAATAGACATTGCAATCCAGAAAATTTTCATGCTTATGAATGGAGAAATCAAAGACAATAGATTAAATATTTTTCTTGATCATGAACATTCATTAGAGTATTGTATATTAACCTATGAATAAATGTATATAGTTATTTTACCCCTAATTATATTATTATACATAACATGCATCCATTATCTAATATGTTGTTTTCACCCAAACCAAATTTATTACATAAACTATACTATAAACATGTATCTATTATCTAATATTACACTTATTTAACTTAGTTGATGAGATGTATCTCTAGAAATCTTCAATTAATGAAACACGTACAAATCATTTCTACATTCTCATTGTATAATAAATAGTATTATTAAATTTACTAAACTAGCGATTACTTTATTTCAATCATCCTTCCCTCATGCTACATTTTTGTTTTCTTGTCTATTTATTATTAAATAATTTATCAAACATATTAACATAAAACTAGTACATATAGATTGAAAGCAAAACTATACATTTTTCTACTAAACTGTAATACAATACGATTTATAATACTATTAGTTTTGAGCTTCATGTCATCCTTGCGGAAAAGTTTTTATTGATCAAAACCTTGTATTTTTCACCCAATGCACTGACGTAGCGTTTAGGCAGAAAATAATAAACACCATTATCGAGTCTAATCTTTACTGCAACACCATATCTTTTGTTCAACTGAACAACGTCTTGATTGTTAGCCAAAGTTTTTGTTTTCGGAAGTTCACTAGCAGGACTCGCGTTTGAAAAAATACATTGTGATGACTGGGAATTGACAACATTTAAACATTGTAAAACATTGTCGTCTTCAATAGTGTTGGAGATTGGGAAGACAATTTCATTATTATTGACTACAGGACGGCATCGCTTGTGTTGAGTCTTTCATTTTTCTTTTACAGGTGCAGGAGTAGGGGCCATCATCTCTTGTGTTAGGGGATTATAGTTGGAGGCTGGTGGTGGAGTTGTACATAACTCGTCAAATAGATTGCTAAGTGAACCAGATGCTAATGTTTCAATAAACATAAGAAAAACGAATTTGCTTAGTATAAAAATAATGACGATTTGGACTGAATATATAGATTGAGTTGTTTAATCAGTAAACACATAATGGCGTCACTACAACAACACCCCCGGCAAGTTCAAATGGCCAATTATTTATGTCATATGTATAAAAAAATTGGCTACATTTTAAACAATAGACTGCAAACAAATGTGTTTGCCAACAAATATTACAACAAAAGAGAATATATTCCAATGACGTCAGAGATACACAGACGGCCAAAGTACAGAATTACATCATAGCCACGCCAGACATCCCCGCCAAGGTCAAAAGATCAAAATGTCTACGTACTTCACTCGGTTTTATACTACTAATACGTACTTGAAAAGATGAAATAATTGAATAAGCTAATACTAAAAAAATTTAGGAGGGATGATTACAAGGAGTTACTGCTATTATGCCTCCTCTATCTTCACCCTTTATTGATTTCCGTAGACCACATGGTGTGCACAAAGAATGTTGGATAGCAAAGTTACCGTATGCTATGAAGTTGGTCTTACTACAGTATGTCGCATCATGTAGGGCGACTTGTGTTTTTCAAAATTGATGCCGATTGGCTAAAACGCTGTAATTTTTACCAATAATAGAGTTTTTCACTGCGCATCTGGAAGTACTTCAAGACTAGTTTGTATGAGGCCTTTGATAACTTGCAATCGAATACAGTAAGTGGTTCTATTCAAAAGGCCAACTACCATTTGAAAGAATTGTTGGAGCACATTTTGGTGATGGAGACTATTATGGAGGACAGTGATGACGACTACGATGATGATGTGATGCAGACGGCAGTGCAATGTCAGAGTAGATAATTGTTTTGTTTACTGCATTATAGGCTGTTTTGTATGAAACTCTATCAATAGAATTGTGTAACAAGTGTATGAGGTCTGAAAAAACTTGTAAGGAATGGTCTATTAAGATATAATAACAGAACAGTCAAGTATTTTTTCTCCCTGCATGATGTCGTGTACTGTTAACAAGCAGATACTTTTACTTTCATAAGGAACTATTACTACTGTCAACCAAATGGTTGAAAGAATTTATTTTTTCATCACGTGTATACTCTCCGTTTTGGTTCAAATATACAGTAGTGATCAATGCTCTTGCTGCATTGCTATTCTATCAAAACATTCTCAAATACAAACAAATCAATGACGCAGCAGAAAGAGATGTTAAGCTCAGTTCTGACTATATAGAATAAAATATTAGAAGGATATTAGCAAAACATTTTACAGGTTGCAGAGAAAATAGAAAAGAAACGCCAAATTTGCACAAGACTATGAAAAATAAGAATGATTGACTGTTGAGTTTAGTGAATTTAAGCCTCTAGTGTCATTCATTAGAAAATTATAGCTTATAATTGGGATTGGAAATAGGTATATTTTTGAGGATATGGATTTTTGTCTTTATATATACTTCATTTTTTCAAAATGTTCCTTATTTTCATTTCTCGTGTTATCCTTATAAACATGCACTAATTTCAATAATTTTTTGCACAAAAAATTGTCTCGTGTATTCGAAAATTTGCCAAATTTAAAAAAATGACCATCTTTTGAGATTTTAAAAATAGGGGCACCTATATAGTAATGTCTGGGGATAATTATAAGCTTTATTATATGCAGCTTTCCTACCATAATATATAAGGTCCCCTTCTTGATAAAATATTTAGCAATGCTAATTTTTAACATTTAACCTCTCATTTATCATAGCTTTGTCACCTTGTATTTAAACAAATGGATAGATTTTCATAGTGGGACAGGCATTGTGGTAAATAAAATTATTTAAAAAAAAACAAACTGAATATGCTGTTTCAATAACGGTTGCTAATTTTAGCTTCCCGAAAAATTTAGATAATATAAATTTTGATATTTCCAAATGCATTGGAGTTGTATATGGCATTTCAACCCAATCACATCTTTTTCCTTTGCCATGCATTCATTTTAAAGGTGTTTCCTCCACTAACCAGTTGCATTGAGATGTTCCATGCAAAATTTACAAGCTTCTTAAACACTGTTGAAAAAGAATTTACCAGCCTTTGTGATGAATTCAATGAATTGAGGGACCCCTATGAAGATGACATTTTATTACAATCGTCTCTAAAAAATTAAAAATTGAAACACAAAGTGATGAAGATAAAGCCAATAAGTTCTTAACAATTTTACAAAAAAACATAATTAAAGACACTCCCTCATATTTAAATTACCAGAATTAAGTACATTTCAACACATCAACGATTTTGGGAAGGGTCTATCACAACTAATCACAAATGCCTTTCCCATCAAAAATCAGACACAATTTTGATATATAAAAAGATGGGTGAAGTTCTATGTTACTTAAAAAGAAATGAGAATAACAAAGGCTATTTTACAAATGTAATTAAAATCCATCAAATTTCTAAAGGTTGGGCATATTTTTTGATTTATTTTTATAAACTTGTTCTAAAATTCCCTGGATTCAAACAATGCTCAATTCCTATTAGCAATTCCATATGAATATTTGTATCATTAAAAAATATTGGGTCACGTTTTCTGAATTCAGGGAATTAATTTAAGCCATTCAACCTTGTCACCCATTACCTTTGTCGATTTGTGCAAAGCATTTGATTCCATTAGTCACAATATTCCTTAAAAATAGATTACAACTTCATTCGATCAACTACGCAAAGCAAACAAAAGCACTTTAGTGTAATATGCTGATGATGACTACATTATAGCCTAATAGAATGACAATTAGTAAATCAGAAAATATCACTTTTAGTTTGTAAAATTTCTTTAATACTACAATTTATCCGAAATCCAAATAAAATAGAATTCGTGGTATGTCTCCTTTCAAAAACGTAATCTATCATTTTAAATTTTTCAAGAACCAAAGTTACTCAAGTTGAAAACTTCCATTGTCTTGGAGTGGGCGTTGTTTTGAGCTACCAAAAATCTGTAGAACGAAAATTAATATTTCTCAATTGTATAATTTTTTATCAAATTTCGTTAATTCATTCACATATATATGAAAATTTCTGACAAATTGGACATACGTAAATTTCACATCCTTCCACAAGAAATATGTGAAAAGGTCGATCTGTAGGTCGGAAAAGATAGATTTCCGTGTTTTTATAAATTGCTCTTTTTCTTGATATCTATCTAAAATTCATATTTCATGACATGCTCCAGATTCTAGCGATTTCAGTTATTCACGCGTGATCATGCATTATCCAAATTCAACAATGTTTTTCTTCAGAATATGCATTAACACTAGAACAGCGAGTAATCTTTGAGAATATATTTACATTTGATGTTTCAAATGCGAAAATTATTGATAGAAACATAGTTTCAACTAACTGCAAATTCAATAAGATTATCAACATTACTAGAAGTATATGTACCTGTTAGTGTTTTTTCTGAATGAATAATCAAGAAAACAAAAAGGCTTATAGGTCACTTTGACCTATCGTCGCGTTTCTAGTGTTAAAAATAATTATTTTTCTGTAGGACGGAATATGTAGGACGGAAAAATGCAACCTGAAAATGAAACTTTGAATTATTATCAATAATGTAAACATTACAACTCTCATGTCAAGAAAAGTTTCCTGGCATACTTCGAGCATTGTTACTGGTGGAATTCCATTCCACAGATTTTCAGAGAGAATTAATTTTAACTAAAATAATGCTTAGCTATTTATTACGTTCAAATTATTACTTATTTAAATTTGGTTTTTAAGAAAAAGAGTGAACAAAAGAACTGTATTGGCATGAAAATTATTTCAAAAAACAGAAAGATAATTAAGAGAAGCGTTTTTCAGGGATTGAGTACTCCATCCGTTCTTATCCAATACTGTATTCGTCTACACATTGATCACATGTATTTTCGTTGATAAAATTGATTAATGTCCGCGTTCTACGTCATACCATTGCGTAAATAATGGGATTCAGAACTGGCACTTATGTAATAAAGGTTGTTATAAAAAACTCCATTGTGGGTTTCCCGTCTGACGACTTTGTGTGTTTTTAGAGTATCTGGTACAGGTGATAAGCTTGTTAAGAGGTAAGTAAAGTGGCTCACATTTGTAAATTCATTGGCCAGTTTAGAAAAAAATTTTGACGAGTTGATTACATGATGACTGTCTGACATAAACCTTTTAACTTACCATATTTTTTTACAGTGCTACCTATGCCATTAATTGGCCCTTTGCCATGCTACATTTCTTTGAATAAATTGTAGTTAACAAGGAAAAATGTATCGTGAAAGAAACTGAACTGCACATCTCTGTCACTGATTAAAATGACTCTCCTCACTTTTCTACACATTTCGATACAGAATGAATTATTGCCAAATTTATTCAAAAAAACTTAACCTATTCGAGACTTATCACTAATCACTAATTTCCGTTGTGATTGTTAATGGGATTTCATCACTGTTTCTATAAAATTGCAAGCTGCAAAAATCTTGAAGAATTCATGTCCAAAATAAGCGCTTTGCACTTCATTGTGATATTGGCAATTGAAATTTGTACTGTACTCTAGATAAATCACAATTAGATCACCTTCCAAATTGTGTATACTTCGGTTTGCTGAGCAAATTTTGTGAAAATGTGCTCCATAAGAGTTGACATGGTATTTTGCCGCATTTGTAGAGCATCATTAACTTTAGCAAAAATTTTATAATAAATCCTATTCCATTTCTCTTTTGTTTGGCTTCAGAATAATTGAGGCTTCATTGCTAGTAATCAAATATATTTGAGCAACCACTTTGCTTATTACTTCAATTTGGAATGCGTGTATTGCATTGAGATTTTTTTATCAAATTGGTGCATGAGTCACATGATTAAAACACAATTAACATAATTGTGTTTCAATGAAGCATGCAATGCAGTAGATAATGTTTTTATCAAACATAGATATTTTTTCTATCATCTTAACTTAATGATCACTTCAGCACATGTCTTGCATAAAGTTTAAATTATTTTGAAATGGTTCTTACATTGTATGCCAGACTTGTTTGCATACAAAATGATACATGCATGGTTTTAATAAAAAAAAGAATTCCGTCCTATAGACAGGGATTTTTCAAATTGCTCTGTGCTGCCAATTTCTTGTAACATCCCTAGAAAAATTGTATGGATTTTTTGGCAAAATGTCGTCAATTTTTTTCGCAAATTATCCAAAATTCACCATCGAAAATTGTTTCAATTTTTTGCTAAAATTTTGGACTTTTTGGCAAATTTTTGGATTATAGAAAATTTGGCAACATTTTATAACAATAGTAACAGCTACATTAGATAAATCAATGAAAAATAATGAAATTTGCTTCAAATACCATCTATCCATTAGGAAATAATGAGTAAAATATATTTCAAACATGCAAACTTGGTCGGCCACCAAAGTGGAACACTTGTAGACAAGGGCGTAGACAAGGACGTAACCAGCAAGGAGGGATTCGAGCGAATTGCAAATTATTTGATGCAAATATTTGTAAAACGTATATCAAAAGATGAATTTTTTTCCAAAATATATATCAAAAGATTCCAAAATGATACAAAAACTATCCAAAATGTTGGAAAAAATTCCAAACAATTTTACTAGAAATAACTTAACAAGAATTTCACGTTCATAAAAACATGCATTATTGATAGTTTATGTAGTTCGACAGTGAAATATTTTAAATTCCCTCAGTAAAATTAAAAGTATTAAATCTGTATACGAGTACAACAAAGCAGTTTAAAACGCAAAAAAATGTTAAATAAACAAAGCATAAGATGATCACAATATTTCATAATATGCTTTTGGTAAAATTATTATTTTAATAGAGTACACTGGAAGATGAGTTTTACATAGTGGAAATTCTTATCCTACAGATTGACAAGTCAATCCCAGCACTGTTTGTTCACAAAATATTAGTTCAATGGAATTTTGTGTTATCATATATATTTGATATATGAACTTCAGTGTATCTTACATAGAGTGCCATCCGCAAATGTCAGAGATCGCAGATTTACAAGAAAAAAGAAAGAAGAGACTCTCCTCTATCAAGTGTTACTTTTAGATTGGCATGGTATTAATCGTCTTTGAACTATAAGTGATTAAAAATTTTATATTATTCAGTGGCACACCCAGAGGGGGTACCCCTCTAGGTATATATATATATATATATATATATATATATATATATATATATATATATATTGTATGTGTATATCATACGCATATAATATTTTGGGTTATACATTTGCTATTAGTTAACGTTAATAGTTTGGGCGCATTAATGAAAATGAATTATGTGCTGAAAATAATAATTATAAAGATTAACAAGTTTTGATTAATTAATATTAATAATAAATCCAACTTACATATTCTTAAACTTGTATTGATATTTTTTAAACAGGTGCACACTTATCCTCAGGAAATTGCCCAATGCTTTGATTTTATAGCGCTTTCAAGTAGCCAGAGTTAATTAATGCAATATGAATATAATATTTTTGAGATCTCAAACACTATTCTAAACTAAAAAGTTTCTTTTATTTCTTAAGGCCTTGTCTTAGTATAGACAATAACTGCCTTAAAATCATGTACATTAAACTAAATTATTACCATCCTTTATATAGGATTCTATGTCTGATTTACTGTGCAAATTCTATTTATGTGCATACTTATTCTTTAAGGGTACATTAAATTGGAATTTATAAAATTTGAATTTTGAAAACGCATTAAAAATTAAAATTTATAGAATACAAACATATTATAAACTTATTTACTATAGCTTAAATATATAATTGTCTGTATGGTTCGATCCTTGCCAATTCTTGATAATGCAATTTCTACGATAATTAAAAATTAAATAAATATATTTAGCAATTAAATATATACAAATTTAATATCAATTGAAAGAATTGTAGAATATTAAGATATGTCTTGTTCAATCAACAAGAAATAATAGGCTAAATAAATATTGACATTGTTGCAAAATCTAAATGTAATATTTACACTATTGCAAAAACAAAAACTTTAAATTATATTCACAACTAGACTTGTTACGCAGATGAAATTGCAAATGTAGTATGACAATACAGTACAAATCTGCTGAATAAACTAGGTTTATTTCTTAAATTGCAAAGTGTATTGTCTTCATAGGGATTTAGGGTTACTAATGATGGACCAAACATTGTTCTGCTCTTTTTAGTTCTATAATCAAAGAGTCGCATTGCAGGATTCGGAAGTAATTTGTAGCAAAGTGCTTTCGCTGGCAATATTGCTGACTGAATCTGTTGCTCCTCTGTTCCGCTATTGTAAATTAAATGACTTTACCTAGAGTTTTCATTGTTGGTCCCTTTGCTCACAATATTAACATCCTTTGCAACAAAGAACAATCTTCAACAACAAAGATCTTAGCCCTAAGAAATTACTTTCTTCTATAATTTACCAATATGAATGTGATGATTGCAATACATCATACATCCATCGGGGAAACTAAGAGACATCTGGGAACAAGGATGAAAGACCACCTAAGAGGACATCTAAATTTTGAAATTTACTTACATCAACATGAAATCAAGGAAGAACATTTTAAGATATTACTAAGATCAAAACATCATAAAGTTGATGAACAAATTTTTATTAAAGCTGCAATGAAAGAAAAACTACTTAACAAACAACGCAAGATAACATCAATAAGTATAGTTTTTTGTAAAATATTTTTTACCACATTTGTCATATTGACGATGATTCTTAGTAAACGAAACCGGTCTAATTTTTAACTGTGTTATATATATATATATATATATATATATATATATATATATATTGTATGTGTATATCATACGCATATAATATTTTGGGTTATACATTTGCTATTAGTTAACGTTAATAATTTGGGTGCATTAATGAAAATGAATTATGTGCTGCAAATAATAATTATAAAGATTAACAAGTTTTGATTAATTAATATTAATAATAAATCCAACTTACATATTCTTAAACTTGTATTGATATTTTTTAAACAGGTGCACACTTATCCTCAGGAAATTGCCCAATGCTTTGATTTTATAGCGCTTTCAAGTAGCCAAATTTAATGAATGCAATATGAGTATAATATTTTTGAGATCTTAAACACTATTCTAAACTAAAAAGTTTCTTTTATTTCTTAAGGCCTTGTCTTAGTATAGACAATAACTGCCTTAAAATCATGTACATTAAACTAAATTATTACCATCCTTTATATAGGACTCTATGTCTAACCTACTGTGCAAAAGTATATTTATGTGCATACTTATTCTTCAAGGGTACGTTAAATTGGAATATATAAAATTTGAATTTTGGAAACGCATTAAAAATTTAAATTTATAGAATACAAAAATATTATAAACTTATTTAATATAGCTTAAATATATAATTGTATGTATTTTACGATCCTTGCCAATTCTTGATAATGGAAGTTCTACGATAATTAAAAATTAAACAAATATATTAAAAATTAAATATATGTACAAATTTAATATCAATTGAAAGACATGTAGAATATTAAGATATGTCTTGTTTAATCAACAAGAAATAAATATTGACATTTGAAAATTCAAAAAATTACGTAAATCATAACTCATACTTTAATAAGCTTTAAGGCAAGCTAAAAGGTATTACTTTATATACATGCAAGACTTTTTGTATACATGTTAAATTTTTCAGCATTTGTTTTTTTTCGACTACTTCTATAGGTTTTAGTATGTTTTTGTTATATTTTGATTAAAGTTTTAGATTGTTGTAAAATCTAAATGTATTATTCACACTATTGCAAAAACAAAAACTTTAAATTATATTCACAACTAGACTTGTTACGCAGATGAAATTGCAAATGTAGTCTGACAGTACAGTACAAATCTGCTGAATAAACTAGGTTTATTTCTTAAATTGCAAAGTGTAATGTCTTCATAGGGATTTAGGGTTACTAATGATGGACCAAACATTGTTCTGCTCTTCTTAGTTCTATAATCAAAGAGTCGCATGGCAGAATTCGGAGGTAATTTGTAGCAAAGTGCTTTCGCTGCCAATATTGCTGACTGAACCTGTTTCTTCCCTGTTCCGCTATTGTAAATTAAATGGCTGTACCTAGAGTTTTCATTGTGGGTGCCTTTGCTCCACAGCTCTTCGTTGATTTGAAGTAGGTAAGGCTCCCCCTTGACCAAACGCACGTCACCTGTTAAAATATTTCGCACATATATTCCTTCGTGACTTTCAAGATCAATTCTTTCACGCACCTCTACTACTTGAATTTCTATAGGAGGGAAATATTGAATTGGACCTTCAAGTAGCCATCTCTCACCAGCAATCCTAGATTTTTCTAAAAATTAATGTGAATCAATACTTAGAATCTGTCGTTTAACTACTTAATAGTATTAATGCATCTGAAACTTTTTTAATTAGAAAGTATTGCGTTACATTCCATTCCTTAGGAAATTTTATGTTGAATATGCTGTAGAGTTCTGTGGGGCCAGAGTTCTACTACCCTCAGTAACATTTAGTGTCATTGGATTTAGTCAGAGCTTCAATTTTTGAAAACATTTGCAAAAATTTTTTAGTAGCATTCTGAAATCCATGGCCTGTTTGATCATGTATGGCCTCAGTGATGTCTTTGTCCGAGTCCCACTGAAATATTTAGTACCAGATCCTAGTTCTATGTGCCTGGATAGTTTATCAGTACTTCAATATTCATTTTAGATTAACTAAAAATCAACCGTATTTCATCTCAAACTAATTTTAAACAAAATTCTGGCGCAATGAGGCACAACTATTTTTATCATAAAACTTGTCTAATAGAATACACATGAGAACAAGCAATGTAAATTACACAACGTGTTCAAAATATTTTGGTTGGCATTAATCTAACAATAACAAAATCTGCGCATTTGAAGTTCTTAATTTGTTAACCAATGAACTATTACTATAACAATAAACATCTTGAGTTGAATTCAGTTAAGATCTAGATTTTGAATTACGGAATTTTTAAGAGCACTCCCTTAAGACTAGTCTATGCAGCATAAATTTTGTTTCTCTTTCACAAGCAATCAAAACTAAAATAAATTTGTCTACAATTTAAATAGAGAAATTTGTGAATTATGAAAGGAGAATCTCTTCTTTTGAGACCTGCCAATAATGAATCACAAATAGAAAACGCAGTGTATGCAGTGCATTGGTCAGTGTTCAAGAATCAAACTCACAAAAACAATCCTTTTTGGAATATTGCTTCCTTAAGAGTTTCTATGTTTTTTGACACATTTCAAGGCAGAATAACAAGATATCCAAAAAATTTAAGCCGCATATGAAATTTTGACAAAGTTTTTTTTCAAAAATTATATTTTGAGAGAATTTAAGAAAACTGACATTCACAATATTTCTAATATTTTGTATCTTTCTCAAAGCGTTGCTACCTCACATTAATACCCAAAGGAACTCGTTTTTTGTACTAGAGTTTGACAGAAGCATCTTAAAAAATAACTGTGGGTAAAAAGAATAATTTTATATTCGTAAGTTCAAATTGCTTATTAACAAAATTCAAGGTGCCTATATCTGTTTATTCACTTGAGTGAAAGAAGAAACCACCATTTCTTGCAGAACAGCCTGTCGCGTAGATGACTTCTAAATGCTGCCACAATAATACTAGTTATAATTTGGGCAAAGCCAAAGATGGACGATGGGAAAAGCATGCACCCCTTACTAACCCGATTCTGCCTAGTTTTGCTGGATAAACAGCAGAGTTGGAATTGGGCCAATATTTTAGACCCAAGCCCGGCCCGGCCCTCCCAAAATTATTTTTCTTTTACGCCACTTTTAGTGTCTTTTGCCTCATAGAGGCCCATACGCACTACACTTTGAATTTGATTGGACAATTTTCATAATTAATGTATTGATCAATATGTGCATGGGTGCATAGTCCGTCAATAATACTAGTTCAATTCTGTTCAAAATTCAAATTGCATTGTTAACCTTAATACTGTAAACGTGTCATAAAGTGCTGTAGACCTAAAGTTGACGTGAGCCCTTCCTTGAAATGATTGCATATGGCTACCAGATAGCATTGAATGTGCATTTTCACAAATGTTACAAATTAAGACAAAAATTACTCAGAGATTTTTTTAACTTCTTCTTAAAATTATTAAATGCTTCATCTCACAAATTAATAAAATATAATCTCAAAAATTAGAGTGCACATTGCAAATGAGGTGTGTCTCCTCCCTTTATATAATTGAAACTGCTTATATTTTAATCGTTTGCTTAGCCTTTTTTAGCAAACATATATAAATGTTGCTATTTATAGTATTGTAATGTTAAGTGAAATAATAGCGATTGTTGGCATTGCTAACAATGACTCATCAAAATATTTTATTAACTGGGCAAGGCAAAACTTAACTTCCAATTTTGCACAGAAATCGATGATTGCCGTTTGCATGCAAACAAACTTTAAGAAAAGGGAACCACAACAAGAGCATTTATATTCTGCTACTCTTTTATCCAAGTATTTCATAAAAATCAATTCTATATGAAGATAAAATTTGAGTTTATTTAATTTGTAAATGTATTTTTAAACGTTCTGAAAAACTACTGGAGTTTCACTGAAAAATTGGCAAGTTTTTACACTAATTTTATTTATAATGTTAATTTTTTTGCTATAACAATTTATGTAATGTTTTAAGTAAAAAATTTGTAATTTGGTTAATTGAAGCAACCCCCTCTTAAAATATTGCAATCCCCGGCTGCTTACTATGCCCTGCGGCCAAGGTATCATATATGTCACGTTTCATAAGTTCTTCCTACCGCCACAATTAGTAATATTAATATTGCCACAATAAATTATTTCCAAGATTGCAATCGTCCTTTTCTCGTTTAGAGAACTTCTTATATATTCAATTGCTAAAATTCTCTGCCAACTTACCTCAACTTACATCAGCACAAAATAAGTAGAATTTTCATAAGCGGTGCTTGATTGTAGCAGACAAAATTTAGATGTTACACTAGCCAACAATGCAGGGCTGATTAAATTTAAAGAGAATGTTTTTTGTTATTTGCAAAGTTTAAGTTTTCAAGTGAATTTTTTCCTATATTTCAAATACAAATTAAAACATTAGGCCCAAGCCCGGCCCAAATTGTTTTCAAAAATCTGACCCAAGCCCAGCCAAAGCCCGACTAACCCAATTCCAACTCTGGTAAACAGAAACATTGTTGCAGCATATCTTTTCTAAATGCAACAAGCTTATTATTTTTGGAAAAACTTCATAGATATTTAGTTCGAATTTCGTACAAAAGAACGAAAATATATTTCGTTAATCAAACCTTTTTCTTCATAGCCACCTATTTTGCCCTACCTCTTTCCCTGAATGAAGTGCGCCATGTCCACCTTTGCGAAAAAATTGATAAGTAACTCAATATTTTATATTTTTAATTTAGAGAAATTTTGTAAAATAAAGCTATAGTTACCTGAACTATCCACTACAAATTCATGTGCTTCTAGTACTAGTGCCTCTCTTTGATTAATTACATAACTAGACCTAATTCCACCTTCTAATTTTTCACCTGGTTGTAAGAAAAAGGAGGTGGGACCTTTTATTATTGTTCTTGCCCCAAGATCGTTGACACCTTTTATACGAGGGTCTTTTATAATGCACCATTTATCGTTTGGCAGAGTAATCACATCACGGATGCCTTTCTTTATTTCATAAACATCAGGAGTGTGGCTTTTTGCCATTTCTGATGTAACCAGCCATTCCTCCCCCACAGCTCGTTCCACTCCATAGATGTCAGTGAAGTTCTGCTTTGCAGCCAAAAGAAGAGCATGCTTTGTGTCTAACAAAATGGGCTCTACCAAATTTTCAACCTCCTAAACTTATGCTAACTTGTACAGGTGATGTCTAATTAGTATTCAGATTTCAAATATAGTATTATACATCTATCATATATACATGTAAATGTATGTGTCTTTATGAGTGCTAAGTGCTTTGACATGTAAAGGTACATTTACAAGATTGAAGCATAAAAGATAGATGTTTATACTATCATAGCTTACTTAATAAGTAATGTATGATAGCTGGAGAACCCTTAGTGCGAATGACCCAAAAATACTAATATTATTTCAAAGCAATTGCATGATGTATTAGAACCAAGGGACTCAAACTATGTGTAAATCAATAATATTATCAGTGTATCAGAAAATCTCTTCAGCAGTATCCAGTACTCGTATTTTTATATAAATAATGAATCTAAGCTTTTAAAAGTGTTTTGTGAAGCTTAATTCCAGTTTCTATTTGGAAAGAACACATATTTTTCGGAATTGTTATATTTTGAAGTCTTTATTTTTGACTTATGGATATATTTAGATGCTTCTTCGATTTACTTAAACGAATCCCATCTGCAACTTCTTTGAGTGTGTTCAATTCAACAGAAGAGTCTATTGAAGGAAGGAGCAGCGTCAGGTTGTAAACTGGACATGAAGACATTTTAATCTAGCAAAACTGTGGAATTAGGCATTCGTTTCTCCTGAACACTATTAGTTAATACGCCATGGAAATTATTAGAGGGCTTCTATTCGGAAGACATAAGTTAAGAAGACACACCCATAGCAAAAATATATCTCAAACCTCGTAGGCGTTTGGTAGGTATGTTCCTGTTGTTCTCATTAACCATTCTTCTCCTGCTACTCTATGCATGCCTTCTCTAGTTGTAAAAGTGCGGATTGCTTTTAGCCAAATTGCATGCAATGGTAACACAGTAATTGGTGCAACAGTTTTAACAACCTCTTCTTCTATTCTAGGGCAGTAAATCCCAGGTCCGTAAAACAACCATAGATCACCAGCTTTGTGAGTTTCCTAAAAAATAGCAGGCTTAAATAAAATCAAGACCTGAATACACAAGTAACGTGTTTGATAGTAATTTTCTAAAATAATTTTTACTATTAAAATTTCTCACTAAATGCTGCTGAATTCCATTATTTTTTAGCTTTGCAGCCGGAAATGGGGACTAATGGTGCATGACACAGCCCAAAATTTCAGAGGGCTGACACCATGACTATTTACTTCCTGAAGAATACCAAGTTTTTTTTTTACAAAACTTGACACTTTTTAGAAAAGTCTATTATGTGTACTGCCAATTTATAAAGCATGCTATGGTTAGAATTTATATTACAATTTATATGTAAATTAAAGTTACTTAAATCATATATTCGCTGGTATTATATTGTTCTACACTGAACATAAATATAATTATCAAATATGTTTTTTATTAACAATGAGATATATATTCATTGCAACTACCGAAAATTATTCACTGAATTTTATTCGTTTTAGGGAAACATTAGGCTTCTATAAAAAAATAAATACCGAAAGTCTGAAAACACTGCATAGATACTCGTCTCATTTTCTGATTTTGCACACAACGCCCCTAGCGGATTTGGGTGGTAAATTTACAGAAAACAAAATATTTGAGGAAAATTTGATATTTTTATATACTTAAAGCACAGGAATTATATTTATTTCATATTTTCACCATAACAAGGAAATACACTTACTCACAGATGTGCTAAAATCCCAGGGCTCCCGAATTTCCTAATAGGCTTGGAAAAAATATTTTGAAATGTGAAAAAGCCAGTTTGTGTCTCTAAAGATCCAATTGTAATATGGAATTAATGAAATATTTATAAACGAAATTCAATTTTAAATATAATTGCAAAGGAAAGGATTTCCATAATGTATTACTTATTTTAAGGCTGCAACATCAATTTTATAATTCTACGAATAAGTTAACGTAGGCATTTCAAATTGTGCTAAAGATATTGTACATACTACTAATAACAATTTCAAGGTTACAATTGTTAGTAATGCATGGTTAACTTTAAATCTAACTCAATTAGTATTACTATAATTATGTTCTGTCATCTCATCTGCCCTCATTCATCTATATATATATATAATTATCTATTCAAACTATACCTGTTACCTGCCCTATCTGATTGTATGATTTTGCTTTTTACAAATAAAAAGACGTTCTGCATCGTTCATTTGTGCCCCTTCTTCTATGTACCCCATAAATCTACACCCATATAGACATGATTCTTCTATTGTAGTGAATTCTATTGAAAAATAAAATCTCAATATATACAATGAGTGAAAAGAAACCTCTTAAAAATTGTGAATACCAAATTGTTAAGGTGCTCCCAAATGTAGAAGAAGTTAACAAGTTCATGAATTAAATCCACCAGTAAATATTATGAAAGTAGTTAAGTTTCTAATGCGAGCATTTTGGAATAAATGAATTTTGATGGACTTTATTATTATGTCTGGTATATAAAACTTTGTTCTAGCCAGTAATATTTTGTAAACATTATCCCAATTACTATCTAAGCTGATGTTTCCTCATTAATTACAAATAATCTAGAGGATTTATGTATGACTTAATATACGGATGAAGTTTAGTCATGATTTTACAGTGCATACAAATTTTCCATCCATATTTCAAAGAGTCTATGCAAAAAGGTCCGATTTCAAAATTTTCTACATTTTTGTTTCAGAAAATATTTTTAAATAACATTCGTGCTTATTCTCATAGGTTAGACAATGATTGGACATTAAAACTCAAGTAAAAATAGCAAGCGTCATTTAAAAATACAACTCTTAAAAACCTGTATTTCACATGTGTTTTTTTTGCACAGACTACTCGATTTGAACATTTTTTGACAAATCGATATATTCTATAAAAAATCAAAAAATTTTGTTAAAGTCCATATTTTTGAAATGATTTAAAACTCGTAGGGAATTTATAAAGGATTTAAGAGAATCCATGAATATTATCATTTAAAAGTGTTTCTCATAGATGGTGCTGGAGATAAATTTTCAAAATATGATTTAACAAATGGTTTGTATAGAGACTAAATTGAATAAAATTTAAGATCATGCATATATTTTAATATTGTATTAGCAATACATTTCTTATATCTATTCACTCTAATGCTAAAGGATATCTGCTCATGTGACTATTTTTCCAGCACAAAAATAAATATTAATTTATTCGCTTGAATTGACGTAAAGAAACTCATAGTTTAATATTGTAACTATTTTCTTGTCAACATTCTAAGCTGATAGTGACATGACTAAATGATAGCAATAGGATTAGAACTTAAATCACCACATGTAAGTAATATTTTGATATATAGCAACCACATAGAAATCTGTAGTGATTGTATATGCTACTAGAACATAACTACAAGGAGGTCTAGTGAACACCCTGTATATTCTTGTATAGAATGTAAGTACTATCTAAAATAATACCCCATTGGAATCACAGAATTCCACTTTTGCCATTAGTGTGAGTGCGTGATTTGCTTCAACTACTTGCAATGGTGCTATTTCCTGTAATATTTCCTCACCTGGATAAAGAGGGAAAGGGTCTTGCGTGAACCTTACTTCTGCATCCCCGTGTTTTAACTCGGCTTGCCCATTTTTGTCAAAAAGCACTTGATTATCTAAACTTATTACATCATTCCAAAGAAATTCAAAACTGATAGAGATCAAACTTGTTTATTCAATATTATACATATATCAACTTAATATCCACATGAAAAATAATTTATCATTTTTGGATATATGCAGAAGAATGACACTCTTGTTTATGGATTCTAGTGACAAAATGTATGGAGATTTAGCATTACGTAAAATTAAGAATAGCAATTAATGTGGAAATAAATTTAAAATTCAAATGAGGGAAATATCTTTCTTCAATGTGTGCATGTATACTATTTCATTCACTCGAGAGATGTCATTCAGGCTGGAGGAAAACGTATTTACTGTTAAACTTCATTGGTTCGTATTTTATGGAGAATACATAATCTGATATTTTGACTACAATTATATTTGAACAAAATTTCCAGAAAAACAAAGTGCTGAAACAAACTCAAAAGAAGCATATTGAAGGATCTTGCCTGTATGCATTCATATTTCACAGAGCTAGAGTTGGACATATTCCTTAGGCCCAAGCCCGGGATGGCCACTGACACTGTCTTGTGCTGTGCAAAGGCCAACAAGCACTTCGCTGTGAATTTGATTAGATAATTTGGATTATGCGTTGATGAATATGTCCATATCCACATATCAACAATGTTAATTCAATTGTGTTGCAATTGCAATAGATGTTAACCTTAATTCGCCAAACGTGTCATATATGTCACATTTAGTAAGCGCTTCCTAGCGCCAACTTCCTCTCAATTTAATAATGTAAGTTTTGAGACAACTAATAAAGCTATTCATGTTATCCTATTACAATGTTTTTCAAACTAGTTTGGATATCAAATTAGAACACGATTTATAGAACTTTTACAAAAATCTCTTTTTTGCTAAAATTCTTTTTGCTGTTTTAATAAACATAGTCAGAGATGGAAGTGGAGCGGGTCGACCCATGGGGCAGGACAGGTGGGCGGGAGGTATGGGGCAAGATTTTTCAAAAGTGTTTACCCATGGGGCAAAAATGGGGCAAAAACATTTTTTAGGTAGGAAAGATTGTAGGAAGAGATTGCCAAATTTAGAGCTTGTAAAAGTATTTTTTACATCAAAGTTCTGTTTAAAAAAAATTGATTTACTTCGAAATTTATTCGCATTTTAAAAATTAATTACCGTGCATTTTTAGCTTATGGTGAAATTTTATCTTATTAAATGATATCAGCAAGATCATTTTGATCCGATTTGTAGTCAATAGGCTTTGCAGTCGCATTGGAAGGAGTGCAATTGTCCTTGTATAAATGTATTATATAAAATTTCCGCTTTATAAAACGCTTTATAGAGTTAAATTTAAATTTCTTTTTGCTATTAATAATATTATTAATATGCATTAGCATACTAAAAATTGAAATTTTAACAAATGATTCTGTATCTTCTAGGAAATAAGGATTCAAAATATTTGAGTGATGGTGTACTGCAATGAAAATTGTCACAGAACAAATATGGGCAATAAAATATCGTAAGTAGTTTTGGAGCAGAATTTTTTAGTAGGCCAATTCGGGACAGTAGAATATATAACATAAGGAAATTTGGAGCAGCTTTCAACTTCCTATAAATGGGGCATGGCGCAAATTCTGTGGGGCAGGGCAGGGCCGTTCAGAAAAATCTGCCCACTTCTATCTCTGGACATATAATATAGCCATTATCAAAATTAACTGTAAGGAATCAAATCTTAAATATTTATAAATTTCGTAATTTTTCTAGTGTAGTTCTAACTGATAGCAAATATTCAAGATTATGATTTATCGCCAAAAGGCTTGTGCCATTCCCTGACCATCTTAATTAATCTCAACGAAAAAATGACGTCATCAGGAAAGAATGATTTAGTACTGAAGATCAATCTTGAAATTTTACTGCCAAATATTTTAAAAAATATCTCGAAAGACTAAACGTAAACAAATTTCATTGCGCAATCAACTTCATTGCTGAATTTAGAACCGACCGTTGAAGTGCAGAAAGGACTGGAATTGCAATGATATGACTGCATTAATTCAAGCCCCTAAAGTTTCCAAGATTGTATTTATGAAGAAATTAGTGATAATACATTTAAGGAATGTATTGAAAGCTATTGATTTGGTTTTCTCTCCTTTTATTACTGCTGAACTGGAGTTCAGTTTCAGTTTGACTAAACTGATAGATATTTATTACATTTTGTTAGTATACAGAAAAACAATCACGCGTAATTTGGTAAAATATACAACACTAAACTAGATTGATTTTAAATTTCTGGTTTGATTTAAACATATTTCTCAGTCGTAATAAGCATTGTTTAAAGTTCCCGTGCAGGTGCTCGCAGAAAG
>CABFPE010000752.1:34954-46888 GCA_900660155.1 Hofstenia miamia
ATATATATATATATATATATATAAAAATAATTTTTTCTTACATTTTCATTTTCATTAATAAAAGTTCCATTTTTGTTATGAATTTTTCAATTATAAGATTATATTGTATGAATATAGGATGTTGTAATCAAGCTTTCAATATAAATATGAAATAGAATGTCATGTATTAAGACGCAAAGTACTAAATGTAGGAGTAATTATTTATTTATCCTAGAAGAGAGCTAGAGCAAAAATTTTTTCCCTGTGTATTATTTGTATCACCTATAAACTAATGATACAAAAAAGTTTAAACTTTTTTGTGATTTTCATATAATGACGCTGACGAGGTTAAAACATAAATTCATGTAAATATTCATGTACACAAATTGTGCTATTATGCTATTATATGCTGTCATCAAATCAGACATATTTAAAGAAATCGCTAAAAATACTTTTTCCTATGACTTCTCAAGAAAATATATGGGCGAATAAAATGCAAATTGCCCCAAAATCTAGCAAAAATTTCCTTTAAAGAAAGGCAGCACTTCAATGCACATTGCTTCGTCGTTCAGGAAGACTTCGTGACGGTAAAAAAATTCAGGTCAATTTAGAGCAATTGCTAAAAATATTTTTCATGCAATGTATTAAGATAGCACGCCAAATCAATTTTCGAACAACATCTCGCGACAGAAATATTTCGTAACAAGAAATATTTCGTGTAATGGTAGAATGGAACAACAAAATATAGTAAGCCAGCCTAAAAGTGTAACAAGAACTTGTGCTGGCATTATATTCCATTAGACGCATGGAATCTTCTCTTTGATAATTTGATGCTGAATTTTATTGTTGATTGTACAAATGCTTTTGCTAATGAAAGGATTGATGATTAGAATCTAACAAGAGATAAACAAGAAAAATTCGTAGGACTACTGTACCTAAAAGGAATTACATATTGACGAAATTATCGATTTGAAAAACTATGGTCAACGACATATGGATGTCCCATGTTCAATAAGACACTGTCCCGCCGAAAAATGAGACATAAAAAGGTTTCTCAGATTTGATCGCCGTCAAGATCGCATAGAAATCTGCAATATGACAAGTTTTGTCTAGTTTCAACTATTTTAGATCGCTTTGTAGCCAATTCTCAACGTTGCTACCTATCATCATTCTTGACTATTGATGAACAATTATTGGCGACTAAAACCCGTAGCCTTTTTACGCAATATACGCACGCAAAGCCAAATAAATTTGGGATAAAATTTTGGATATTAACTGATGTTTCATCAAAATATTGTTACAATATAAAGCCCTATCTTGGAAAGATTAGAACAGACATGTGTCACTTGGTACACATGTTGTGCAAACAATTATGGACCAAAATGTTTAAAGTATAGCTTCTAGATATTATATTTGTTAATTTTTAGTAATTTATCATCACTGCTGAGTAGAGGTTTCCTGCATAAAAAATTTTGGAATTACCCTAAATCATAGTCCTGCCCAATAATTGTGTTCTTGTTCATGCCAATTTTATCTATATGACTAATTGATTTAACATTGACATCTTTCAGAAGAACAAGCCTAACAAAATTCTCATTTTAAGACATTTTTGTGGATAGAATGCAAAGCATCCATGGATTCATCAGCAATAATAGAAATATAATCTGAATCATTGGCTTACTCAACAATTTCTTGAACTATTTCATAGCTGAACACTGAATAATTACATTTTGAAATTTCTATGATGTTTATTGAGCATTCCTTGCACAACTCTCCATTTGTTTTGCAAGTTGTTTTTTTCCAGCTTCAACATGAAACTTTAATAACTCAATCAGTATCCCTGCTTAGTTTTCATGACCTCTCATTGTTAAGTTATTTTTTCCACATAATAGAACTGATTTTGTAGTTACAGCAAACATTTTGTGATTTACTTCATATTTCAAATAATAACAAGAAGACAGATGGTCAGAAACTGTTTTTCCCCTTCATAAAAAATTTGTTGCATTTATGCAAGCTACTTTGTGAGCATCTGATCCTAAGTGCATTAATCCTTTTTCAATAAACTTCTTCAAATTAGTAAATATTCGAAGTTGTTAATGTGATGTCTCCTCTTTGACATTTTTCAGTCATTATATAACAAAATCTACATAAGGCACTACTGCTGTTTTTCTGAGTATACATAAACCTATCCTTAAAACTTGCATGTGTCAATCAACTTTCTTGTAAATGCCTGTGCTCATTGATTTTAGTAATAATTGATATCTTTGGGTTTGAAGTGAGCAACTGTTATTTTTCTGTGTCAACAGGATTAAATGTTATGTCCACTTTACAAACAGTATTTGCATTGATTTTTCCAGTCAATGTATTATTATTATGATTATTATTATTATTCTTCCTTCTCACAGCTTCATGCTGGTATTCTTTTCAGCTCAGGGAGTATGAGAGCTTTCTTCAGGACTCTTGCTGCACCTAACAATGCTGCATTCTGTGCTACTGCTCCTCCTCACTTTGGTACTCCCAACTTCTTCCTCACTTTGGTACTCCCAACTTCTTCAGTATCTCTTATGCTTCTTACTCACTGCTCCAATTGTGCCTACTACTACCAGGACTAATTCAACCTTCTTTAACTTCCACAGCCTTTCTATTTCCTCTGCTAACTCTCTGTACTTGTCTATGTTCTCTTTCTCCTTGCTTTCTACATTTCTGTCCTTTGGTATTCCTATGTCTATCACTGTTCCTAATCTTTTCTCTTTGTCTACCACTACTATGTCTGGCCTCCATGCTTCTATCACCTTGCTCGTCTGTATGTTGAAATCCCACAGTATCTTAACCTTCTCATTTTCTATGATGCCCTGTGGCTTGTGCTCATACCACTTGTCTCCTATTTCTAACCCATGCTGCCTGCTCAAACTCAAGTGTACCATTCGTCCCACCTTGTTATGCCTGAACTTATACTCATTCTGTGCCAACTTCTCACACCCTGCTATCAGATGATCTAGGGTCTCCACCTCTTTCTTACATAGCCTACACTTATCACTTACTTCTACTCTTCTGTCTATATGCTTCTTCACTCAGTTTGTTCTTATTGCTTGCTCCTATCCTGCCATTATCATTGCATTTGTTTCTCATTTTAATCCTGCTTTCTTTAACCACTTGTTGCTCTCTTCTCTGTCACACATTTCTATGTTCTTCCACTATTTGCCATGCATTGCCTTCTGCCTATACCTTGTTTGTATCTCTGATTCCATCCTACTCTGATATAACTTCTTTCCTTCACTCTCAGTTTTTATCATCCTTAACTCCTTAGTGATCTCTTGTAAGGATCCTCTAGGTTGCTCTTCTACATATTCCTTCAGCCCTAGTGCTTCTGCTTCTACAGTTTCCTCCACACTTAGCAGCCCTTTCCCTCCCTTATGGCTTGCCATATACAGCCTATCTACATCTCCATTTAAGTTGAATTTTAAATAATTTTACTTTTAAAAAATACTAATGAAATTAGATGAGCATAGCTATGGCTATACTCTGTGGCACATAAACCTATTGTGATTAATTTATAGGCAACTGAACAATGAAAATTATTAAGCACAGCATGAGTAATAACTAAATAAAATTTTCTCCTTGCCTACTATTTCTATTCACCTCATTGTTTTTACTTACCCCATTTGATGATACCCAATAGGATTGATCAAATTTTATGTATTCAAACTCAACACCATGCAACTACTCTAAAAATCTAAAAAAAATTGTGTGACAATAAAATTCAGTGCATTTATTTTAATTTTAGAATTTATTGACTTTAGCAAGAGCTTGCATTTTATAATTGGGTGATTTTCTTGAAACTAATAACACATTCAAGCCATGAAATGAAAATTTGGAAATTTACTTAATCTTATGCCATTAAAAATGCACTAAAAATTTGTCTATTTTGTAGTGCTTAATGCAAAAATCTCCAAAAAGACAACATCCTACTATTAAAGCATAATTTGAAAATTGAAAAATTTGTTCTGAGTCTTGAAAAACTGCACAAATTCTGTTTCCATTTTTTGGAATTATTAGATGTTGGTAAAGTCTGTGCATAGTGGTGAATTTAAAAAATTGAAAATTCAATAGTTTGTGCCCCCCTAGAACCCAATTTTGTACTTAGCAATTTATTCAACATTGGGCCCCCTCTAAAAATATTTTCTGTATCTGCCTCTGCTAATAATTTGACCATTTAGCAGATAACTTAGAAGATATTTCTTTCTTGTAAAGCTTAATTTTGATTAAAGATAAACATGAAAATACCATAAAAAATCAATTAACTTTAACTTCAGTTTTCCATCAATTGCAAACAAATATCTTTAAGAAACTTGCAATTATTCAAAAATGTCAGATGATTTTATCAATCCAAAAATTTTTCATCGAAAAGTACTCAAGCTCACATTCAATATGTAAATACACATACAGAGTCTCAACTTAACTAAAAAATGGACAAAAAAAATATATTGCCGATTTTAAGATAGCCTTTGTGAGTTTTAAGAAAACCATTGTTGGTAAAATATTACAAATCAGACCTGAGGTGCATAAAACTTTTGACAATATATTATCAATGTCTGATAGACCGGATGAAGATTTGAATTATTATATTCCAATTTGTTTGTTATTAGGCCTTAATATAAGCTAAAGTAAGGGGCGAAAATATAGATATATCGTGCCTCCTTTAGATGTTCTAATATTGAATTTAAGATCGGTCTAAAATTTAAAATGATATCTATTTATTATCAACTGCTGTTTTGCATTTTCTGATGTTTTAATTTGATTCCATATCAATTTGATTTGTAATAGTTTAGTTTCGGGATGTGCTTCACTATAGTAGTAGTAATAACACCTTTAATTAAAAGTGGAATGTGTACCACAAGGCGACCATGCCATCGTAGAAACAGTATAAAAATGCTGAGGCAGAAACTATAAACTAACAATATCCTTTCAAGATTATTATTGTGAATGGAAGACAATAACCATGGACTGGATTGAGATTGTCATTGTGCCTGACTTTAGAATCAGACGATTCGATGTTTTCAATAATTCCAAATTTGACTGCTGTCTATGCTTTTGAATATGTATTTCAATTGCTGATAACTGCTTTGTCACTTCATAAATTAATCACAAATCTGAAATATTTATTGAATCTACAAATTGAGATGGGTATGCAAAAATACAGATGTACAACGCTAATGGAAAGAATGGAATATACAGGAATACCTATAAATAAACTACTACTTTTGATTTGTTACATCGATTATGTTAACAGCAAAATCTTGTAAATAATTCATATTTATGAAATTGTTCTCTTCAAATAGATGCATTAGATGCCAACAGTTTTTTGAATGCCGTGTATCCACTTTATTTGTAATAAAAATATTTTCTAAATGTTATTTCGGAAATAAATCAAGACGTTTAGTGGCCATTCCAATTATTAAAAATTTTTATATTATTATGTGTAATAGTGCACAGATGGTTGTCTTCGTGTTTTGGATTTATACGCGCTATACATCCATTCTTTGAATTATATAAATCTGGTGTAAGAGAATGCACGATGTGATCGTAACTACCAATATGGTGGTGCATCTCCAACTGTTTTCCTCCGTTTCATTTATTGTTTGAGACTAAGGCGCACCAGCATTTTGTTAATCTAATTCCGTATTGATCTGTTGAAAACCATTTATAAGAATCAAATTTTGATTTCGAAAAATGAACGTCATTTTATTGTAAATTATTGAATTAATAGCTTCCTGTATAACAAAATATTTTCATAATTGTTTTTCTCATTGCGATAGAGTTATTCTGGGTGGGCAATTCTTTAATCAAGTTGGTCAAGACTACCGTTGGCCCATTCTTATATTACAAATAGTAAATGCTTTTAAAATTTCATCCATCTACATAAATTTTTAGCTTATTGTATGTCGGTGTGTCAAAAAAATCCTAAGGTAATATTTTGCGCTGAAATTGGAACTTCTTAATTAACTATTAGCAATACTATACAATATTTCTGTATACAGCCTTTAGCATATACATACATACATATTTCGCACTAAGTATACAAATAGTCGAAATATACTCGCGCTAAGTATTTATATTATCCATCTATCACGCTAAGTATTAAATATATTCTCACTAAGTTATTTGAAATTAAGATGATTTATTTTATAGTTAATTCATACAGCATGCTATCGTAGTATGCTAAACAATCCAACCAACTTTGATAAAAAATTGCATATACATATTAAACCTAACCCTATCTGGTTTTGCTATAAAATGTCGAAAACATATAATTGGTCCCATTGTCTTCCATAAAACCAGTTCAGAAGGATACGACAGCCAAATAATCCAACTGTTCACCTGCAAGCATTCGCGATAGAATTTTGAATATAATCTGCCACACCACTGTGACCGCTATGTGGCTTTTTCAAATGCAATTTGAAATAATGTAGTTGGGTTGTGTTTAATCAATTTATAGACATCATGATATTAAAATTAATATTTTCACTGAGAGTACTAATAGATTTCGTATTAAAATCTGTCCTAACTCACAATAGTGGCCTCTTTGACGTGGCCTTAATAATTGTTCTTAATTACATGCTATTGAAAATGTTGATCATGAATACTAATTGTGCATGACTACCAGTCGCTGCATTATTCAATACATTAGTTGCAAATGTGCTTTCTATAAACTGTATTTTGATATGCTATACACCTAGATCGATTTGATGGGCTCTGTTTTAAGCGCGAAAACTCGATTTATATAGAAATCCTCTTCTATTCATCATATTTTGTATTATTAATATTTTGTTTCGAACAACTTTGTTTTATAAATGCAATTATACTTACGTAAATACACTTGTTTCAGGATGAATGCGTCAGAAATTGAGTGTATTGCTAAGTTTTTAAGAGACGAGTTTCGACGTTTCGAAGAAGAAATTGCTCTCTTGCACAAGAAACAAATGGAATGCGCTCGTAAGCACTTAATTAAAATTTTAATGTATTCGGTTTCGAGTTAAGTTATAGAATGGAATGTTCAATTTTTTAGGCAATGTCATTTAATGAATTTGACAATTTTAATTTAGGTCTTGCTGTTACTGTAAAGGAATTGTTTAATGAATCTGCTGATAGATTAGTAACTTTTGGCAATGAAGTTCTTGAACAACAAAGTGGCCTGATGGAGTTCTACAAGTATGTGTAATTTTGAGTTTTCATAGCAATACCGTTCTGGATACTATTAAATTACTTTCTCTAATTTTATTAAAAAGACTTCAATCCTAGTAGTCATTGAGGTTTTTTTGATGGTACTAGAATTTTTGTATATTTTGGCACATTTAGCTTTGAATGAGTTTTTACAGAAAAGGAACTTGTTGCTATATTACATTTATAAATTTTTTAATAAAATTAATTAATAGTAATACATTTCTGTATGACAAATTTCGGATTCAAATTTCAATTGAAATCAGATTTTAATAACAAAAACGTCTAATCTCAAATTGTTGAAATTAATTTTAAGCTTTTTATAAATAAGAGCTGACAGCTGCAGATAAGGGTGCTTAGTCTCATTTGGCGAAGTGTCACAATCAATTCGATTTCGAAGATCAATACAAAATCGATTTGATGTAAATAAATAAAACAAATCAATTTTTAAATGTTCACTCAAAACATAATTTTCCCTAATCAAAGTTATTTTTTGTGTGAAAAGTGCCTATGCCCAAGGAACTTTCAACTTATTATTTTGCTTTAAATAATGTGAATTTATTGTCTACAGATATACGGCAACACACAATTGCAGTAAAGCATAGAACATTATTGAAAAATGAAATACAATATGTATATCACAATGTGTCAGCGACCGATCATAATCGATTCTATAATGATTAATATTGCGAAATATTGTATTTCAATACTTTTTTGTGCAAAAATATTGATTGGTATTGGAAAAGCCTAAAAGCAAACAATTAATATTACAATCTTCAAAAAATACATAATTGCAGTTGTTGGGAATTTCTTAAGGACCATACAAAATTATTACACATTTAGTGCAAAAATTTTTAGACATCCAGTCCGGGTTTATATGCACTTTCTTGTATTTGGGCCTGTATTTCATATGCAACGGCTTCTTTGCGCAATTTTGGAACTTGGCAACATCGAATACAGCAACATTTTTAGCTACTTCTTTGGTTAAATGCTTATACTACTGAAATTTGGCCACAATTTTTTCTAATGCATTATTCGTGCTGAAGTTTTCAGATGGGTCAGCATGATCGCATTTTTTCATGACCAATCACTAAGATACCCATTTCATTGGCCAAGCAAAGTGAGAACAAAGTAATACCAAGTCTTTTTCTTGTATAATAGCCATTTATGTTCCATACTATAATAGTAGCTTTGAGCGGCAAAATGATTATTATCTATAAGAGGTGAAAATGATATGATAGGAATCTGAACACCGGCTTTTTCATATATATTTTGAAAATGCTATGTTCCGTGTGATCATCTATCCAGAATCATGATAAATTTGACTGGAAGTTCAACAAATTGTTATTTCTCGGTCATAGCCCACAAGTGTGTTTGTTAAAGGGTAATTCTAAGAAAACGCAGCTCAATTATTGGTAAACTACCGTCTGAAAAAACCAATTACTGCAATTGCAATTTGCTCAATATATCCACATATGTATGTATCAAGGATTACTAAAATGTATGTATAATGTATGTATGTATGTGATGTATTCAACTGAATTAAAATCCGGATAATTTCGAATTTCAGTTTTAAATTGGATTTCTAGTAATTTCAGTTTCAGTTAAAAGTCCGCCCATTTCAGTTTCAGTTATTTTTTAGGACAAAGGGCGGTGTTTATGTACTATTATTAACGGGAATGACAAATTGGCTTTAGATCATTAATGTATGTACCAATTCACTCCTGTTAATGTTACACATGCTGATATATTCAGTCCTGTTCATTGGACCATTTTTCTGTCCAATCAAATCAAATTGAATTTTAATTTCTAACTTTGGCCCTGATGCAACGGTGGAAATTAGCATTCAGTTTATGCGATTATTAAGTTCATCCATGCCAAAAAAGTTATTTTTCTTCGAAAATTCTTACGTTTTATTGTTTTTATTCACTTATTATCACAAATTTTGAAACAATTTACAATTACTAATGCACTTGGTACTAGGAGTGAAAGAGACATTTAGATTAGGACAGCGGTGACAATCGAGGATGGGACTATAAAGGGGCGTTTTGGAGAAGGACGTACCGTTCTAAAATTACAAATATAACTGTTTTCTAACTTAATTTTTTATGCTGATTTCGAAAATCATTTTGTGAAGGAATTGATATTTATATCAACAATTTCAGATTTAATTTTTTTATAACTATAGCTATAGCAACGAAGATAAAACGGCGTAGCATATTTCCATGTACTCCATGATGATTTACGAAGTGTGAATATTTATAAAGGCTTAATATATCATTATATTACATAAAACATAGTTTATTACTATTCACGGTCTAAATAAGTATAAATGCATAACTGGTTACAAAAATGCAGTAATAACGGTTAGCATTAGACTTGCATGAATTCTAACCTTTTAGCTAGAGGCTGTCGTTGCTTTAAGTCAGAGACACTTCGGTAGGTGATGGCTGCATTGGGAGATGCAAATGTTGCCGACGTCAGAAATCATTGGGATGTAGTTTTTTTTACCCATGCACACATTGATTTGAAAACCTTATTCTTCTTGACTTTACTGAAAGCTAATGAAAAGTTGTGAAGAATCTCTAAAAAATCGTTGAAGTTTTCAGTCCATCATTATGAAACTAGATGAACAAAATGCTAAGTTAGCGGAAAAATTCACAACATGGACGCCTAATATCAACAAGATTATAGAAACGGCCGAAGACAGAAAATTTCTTAATTCTATTAGATGTGATAGAATGCCAACTATAGACGGTTTTGATAAGTTAACTGACAGATAGGCATTTACTGAGTGTTTCATCAAAGAGATCGGAGATACTACAAATAGAATGAGCATTTCTTATGCCAATATCGGTCGTTTAAGACGTGCCGTGTCAGATGACATTGTGAAATCTATCAAAAATGAATTCCCTCAAAACCTCTCTCTATCCATTGAGATTACAGACATGTGCACTTGCTAAAGGACAAACATGAAACAGGAAAGTATGTCGATTTTAGTAGCGAATCGAAATTTGATGATCCCTTCCTTGATATGGCTACCTTCATCTATTCGAAAATTTAAAGATAGAAGTCTCTCAATCTCCCGAGCTCACTGTATTCACTAGCTTGAGAAAAAGTTGGTGTTATATTAACTTATTATAAATGAACTTGAACATTTGGTGTTAAATTTTTTGAAGGTGATGTACAGGATCAAATACGAGTAGTAAGAAGAGACTTGTACGACGTTTTGACCTTGGCGGGCATGTCTGTCATGGATATGATGTAATTGTGTACTTTAGCCGTCTGTGTATCTCTGACGTCATTTGAATATATTCTCTTTTGTTATAATATTTGTTGCAAACACATTTGTTTGCAGTCTCTTGTATAAAATGTAACCAAATTTTCTATAAGCAATTTTCGAATTCCCATTAAATTAGAATTGTTGTAATCTATTGTTCAAAATGTAGCATTTTTTATAGACATTAAATAAATAATTTTTAAAATAAATATAAATACATGCTTCCGCAGATGCATACTCTCACCATACAGAGAAAATGAATATTTTTAAATAATAAATTTATTTACAAAGAAAATATAAAATGCACTACTAAGTGATAAAGTTCATATAGCGAATTTCATCTACAGTTCAATGAACAATGATCATATTCGTCAATCGTCAAACCTTCATGTTGGAATGGGAATGCTGTAGGAAACATAACAATTGTGTAGTTGCACGTTATGAATTTCACATGGTAGTATCTAAATTAAGGATTAATAAACAAGTCAAATGAGATGATAGATCCCAGTATAAAACACATGACTATTAAAAATATGTATTAACAAACAAACGACGTTTTTTATAATAAAGTATATAATAAATTTAACATCAAACAGTAAATTCGCAACAATTCATTAAAATATAATTGATCGCATTTTAAAAGAAGTATCTGTAAAACTAACTAGAGATAATATTGCAAAAAAGCGTTAAGAATCAAAACAATATCTGAGATTTAATTATATAAATTGCTTATCAAAAGTTTGAAATCCTTCAGGGTAGTTCTTTCATCAATGTGAAATTCCATTATGCCGGCTGTGTAAAAAGCTGCATTCTTTAATAATGTCAACATTACGTGGTTTTATCTATATCCCCATTATTCAAATGTCAAAATGTAACAAATTATAAAAACAGTACAAAACTAAAATGTTAATAAAGTAAAACGATTTATCCAACACCGTGTCTGGTACAAATGAAGTAAATATATTTTCAATACGATTTTCTCGTTGAATTCAAGAATAAAATATTTGTAAAAATTATTGATATTATTTATATTGTCGTAAATTGGTTATTAATACATAACATTTAAAAATAACAAATAACTTATTTTATTCTACATTTTAAAAAATTGTTTAATCTTAAATTTCATCAGTGTCTTTGATATTAAGAGTTAAATAAATAATGCTAGTATCATTGAAATGAATGAACTCACCATTTGATGCATGGAAGCTAATTGTAATACTATTGATGAATGAATATGAAGTTGGTTTATAAATTATATGACCCTTTCATAATTGATGAATGGCTGATCATTTTCACTATATACTGTGAATAAGTGTATTTGATCCAATAACGGGATGCTACCACTCTGATAATGCTGACAAGTAACTATATCAGTATAAATTTAAATATTATGCAGTCCATTTAAAATATCAAAACTATATTTAGCAGTGTTCAAACCATTGACTATTCGATAGTGA
>CABFPE010000752.1:78622-94940 GCA_900660155.1 Hofstenia miamia
GATATATGGTTTCATATTTCGTTCTTTTAAAAGCTTGTAGACGGTTACGTGGCTGATGCCGAACTCTGCGGACAAGCGTCGAGTCGACTTTTGTGGGCTTTGCGTTAAACTGTCACAAATTGCATTACTCATTTCTTCAGTGGATACAGTACGTGGTCTCCCGCTCTTTGCAGCATCAGCAACCGATCCTGTCAGTTCAAATTTAGCCACCAAAGACTTGATGTTGCGGCCTTGAACATTGACAATTTTGTATTCAGCAGACAAGCGTCTACTTGCTTCTGCCGCGTTATTATTGCTCATATAGTAATGTTTGACAGCGGAAATTCGTTGCTGTTTGTTCAACCGAAAAGCCATGTCTAAAATAGAAAATCAGTGAATTCTGATCAAATGTGATTAAATATGCATACAAAAACATATTTAATATTGGATGAATGATACTCAGTTACATAATACAAATTTAATATCAATAACAACAATATTATTTTTGGTGCAATTTTGCTTTATAAATCGGGCGTTACTTAATTAACACCCTGTATATACACTATTTTTACAAAAAAATTGGATCCGAAGCAGATCCGAACCAGGGATCGGAAAAATTGAATTGGACTGCATCCAATCAATTAGCAGGCTATCCAATTAATTAATTGCAATTGGCAGCTTCGCCTATCAATTAATTGCAATTAATTGGTTTCATTCTAATTTATTATAAAATGAAGTATATTATAATTCACAGAACAAACTTTTTTTAAATGAACTCTTTCTAAAAATTACAAAGGCCCCACGAAAAGTAGTTATTTGCGCGGAGATTGATTTCATTATGCGAGGCGTTAATACGAAGAAATCGTTAACAAAACTCATTTTATTAATGGACCCAGCATCGACTGGCTCTTGCTCTTTATTGATTGGCTATTAGACAAAACGTAGCAAATCTCAGCAGTATTAAATCTAGTTCCGTCGTTTCTACGTAGATATTGTTTGAGACGGCCGTAGCAGTTTCTTAATTAATATGCAACTTTATATATTAAATGTATTTTTAAGTTCACTCACTTCAAAATATTCAAATTTTGTATTCTCTTCAATTATTTAGAGTTTAATTTCTAGTGGGGCTGGGCCCCTAAAGACGTGACGCCAATATATATATATATATATACAATTAATTGCCATTAATTGGATTTAAGAAAATTAATTAATTGAATTGGTCAAAACCTGCAATCAATTAATTGGTTCCGAACCGATCCGAGATCCGATCCGATTCCATCCCTGGCGCCACAGCAAGCAAAGGCCTTAATGCTGTATCTACGCTCGCTCAAACGATTAAATTATATCCGTTTACTATAACTCATAGCGCGAAGATTTAGCTAGCAAATTAAGCAGTCCGCTCATTGCTTCGCATTGAAACACTCTCGTTGTAAAAGTACCACGCAAAATATTTTCATTCAATGCAATAACCCAACAGTAAATACGATGTTTATTATTTAAATATCAATCAGAAACATTTTTCTATTCAATCTGTGCTGGAAAAAGATGTAAATTTGAATGAGGATCTTATCGGGATATGGTTTTTTCGCATTTTTACCTCACGGATTCCTTGTACAATATTCTTAAATAAAAAAGGTAACCATTAGCTTTGCGTTTACAGAAACTGGAAAATTTATTTAATGAAAGACGAATATGCAACTAATTTATTAAAAAATAGAATATAACGTGGAGAATTTAAGATTGATATCTTTTGAAATAAATTGACGTCATGTGCACTCAAATGGAGACTAGATTCACATCCTTGGTTTGTGGTTTTATAGAATTTTATAGAACTTTGACCATTTTAAGTGTGATTTATCTCAGCTGCAATTCTCTAATAGAAGTTTCTATTCTACTTTAAATTTCTCGATCTTGAAAAACTTTATAATTAATCTCAAGTTTTCTATCATCGACATGCCTTCAAATGTAAATAGACGGCCTCACAGGAAATTCGTAAATTTGTGATTTAATACAAATTGTTGAAATTTGAGCACGATTTGGGACGATTATTTTCTGTTTAAAGAAAGTTTAAACAAATTCGACAATAACCGATTAGAGGAGAAAAAACTACAGACATTATTCGCAATTTTTCTTGAAAATAATTTATTAACTAAAGTGCATGACTAATCTTATTTTTAAACAACAATACTACAGATATCTTTCTTAAATTTATCACCGCAGGGATTTCATATATAAATAATTTTTTCATTGTTTATCATTTATACTAACTTGGTTACTTAAAAATATTTGCTTTTCTAACTGTTGCATGCACGAGCCGCCACTGAATATGAACCTAAGTACATAGGTTGATTTGCTTGATTACACCTAAAAAATGTTGTAGATAGGATATAGTGTTGACTGTCCCGTCAGTGATGTAAACACAGAAATAATTTGCACCAGAAATCATTACTAATTATTATTGAAAAATGTCACTTTTGACAAAAATGCAGATAGGTTGATTTGCCTAATCACGGCAGATTAGTAGTTTAAGGCAAAGTAAAATAGTTCAGCAATAATATTTGAAAATAAAAGCACTTATTGCAACAAGTTAGTTTTTTTAAATTTGAAAGTCCACTCATTATTTTTAAATAAATTTAATCAAAAATAATAGTGCACTTGCCTTTTTAACACGCCTTGTTGCAAGCATGCAACGTGTTCCCAAATTGTAATATACTGTGTGAAACAATACTCAATTTTATTTGGTTAAATGACAGAAGAAAAATTCCTTTACACTTCTCTAATGTTTATATTGTGGCGGTTTGCCTAATTTTAGGAATTGAGAGTCTACGCAATTGATTTGCTTACTGCAAAACTTATTATTGTGTAAAATAAAAATTTGATCTCATGTGCCATCACCACTGATAAATGATTAATACTAGAAGGGCCAAACCGTCAATTGACGATTTTGAAATTTTTGTAGAAGTGGTTTTTCCTCAGTAATCATTTACTATTTTTTTATAATTGCAAAACACAAGTGGACCAATTTTTCTTCCGATAATACCACATAGAAAAAGTAGTGTGTAGATATACTATTAAGCACAATTACCCGTCAATTGACGACTGCTATGACCTTAAAGTTAAATCTGTTACTAAGCTAAATATGTTTTCAGTATACACTATTCATAAAAAAGTTATATTTTTATATCTTGCTATACATATTAACTGAAAAAAGTATACTGTTATAAAAATGGTTGCTTTATATTTTTGCTACATGTTTCTAATATTTGGTGTAATATATGAACATAATTACTATTGGTCGACCAAGTTGATAAAGATACATCTATAATGCAAGTTTTATTGAGACAAAACATATATATATGCGCTAACAAAAACAAAAAGTATTTAAAACAATTCGTCAAAACAGTTGATACATATGACAGCCTGGCCTGGCACTTCCCACAAACAGGTTTACTGGAAATTCTGCACAAATTCACAGTTCAATTCTTTTCACAATGAACATTAATCTGACAATTGACTCGCTTTTGAAGAGTTGGGACCAAAGAGCATTGAGTAGTCTGAATATCAACGTCTTTCCTGAGTCTTTGGACAGTTGTTGCAGAAAAGTGCGTCTACTGATATCAGAAGGTGTTTGTTTTTTATACAGCTCTCATGCGTTCACTCCAGCAATATCCAAAATATTAAAAAAAAGGCCAAGGGCCAGCATCTACAGCCCAATTTAGTCGAATTTTGTCGACACATACTGTCGAGTAGATCAACTTCATATTTATTATTATAAAAAATAATACATTTTCAGGCTTCTTTTTACCATCTTCTTAATAAACAGCACCACTATGCTGTATAGAAAGTATATGTACAACTCTTTTTGGTTTCGCTTAATATCTGGTAAGGTGCAACTTACCACTTTGGTACATTACAGAATCATGCAGTCCTAAATTTTGGACAGGAGGAAGTTCGCGACGATTTGAACGCATGGTTCCAACCATTGTTGTTCGGACTTGGAGCATAAGATGAGCTTGTTGTTCAGAGGTTCTATAAGTGTTTGCACAACATGTGTACCAAGTGACACATGTCTGTTCTAATCTTTTCCAAGATAGGGCTTGATATTATAACAATATTAATGAAAGATGAGATAATATCCAAAATTTTATCCCAAATGTATTTGGCTTTGCGGGCATATATTGCGTAAAACGGCAGTGTGTTTTTGTCGGAAATAATTGTTCATCAATAGTCAAGAATGATGATGGGTGGTAGCAACGTTGAGAATTGGCTACAAAGCGATCTAAAATAGTTGAATTAGGTAAAACTTGTCACGTAGATTTCTATGGCGATCTTGACGACGATCAAATCTGGGTTTTGGCGCTTTTAGGTATATTAAAAGTCTGGCGCTTCTAGTGGTAAATGCTTGTGGAATGTTGATTTACCTAAAAAAGTCATATTCGAATACTGCAACAGTGGGATAGATGTTTCTATCTGATTTTTGTGTCAGTGCGCGTCATCTCCAACAAACCCCGACAGACAGGAATTTTAATGCTTTCTGCAACAAATTCATAAATGTTTCTTATTACTTTAGAAATTATTGCACACTATTCTGCTAAACTTGAAACAGTCACAAATATGTTGCAGTATCCATAAAGATTGATTTGGTAGATGATGGCAAGCATGCTTACTTTTTAAAACCTTTTTAAAAGATAATCGTGAAAAAGCAGAAACAGCATTTCATAGTTTGTTTTCTACTGCAAGCTAAGCCATTAATCTCTTAAGTATTGATATTGGAATGCCACATTTGTGTGTCAGACAGGCGCCAAGATGAAGTGTTCCAGATAACCCGAATATTGAAGAATATTTTCGAAGATCTATCTTAGTTCCTTACTTAGATTCCATAATACAGTTATTTCAGTGTCGACTTCAAATAGAAAAGAGCTATTACGATTATTGGCAGGGTTGTTACCATATAACAGTGTTGAAGAATAGAGATTATGTGCAGGAAATATTTCACCGGATTAATAACTTTTATAGAATACATAATTTGGCTAATGAAGAAGATATCTGGTGGTCTTTTGTAACGCACTCTAACAAGAACCAGTTTTGACTGTCAATGAGACATTACAAAAGCCATGCCGAGAAGAATGATTTCTGAATTTGGCATGTAAACGTTCATATCTAAATACACAAAAATTAAATGTAGTTAATTGATGATAGAGAAAATAATAAACTTCAAATGATTGTCTTTGATAAACGTAAATGTAAAGCAGATAAATTTATCATTTTAATGTTTGAATCTCAATATAAAACACACAGAGAACATTGAATAGAGTTTAACATTGCAACACAGTTTAAAATGTTCTCTATTAAAAATTTAAAATAGTGGAATTTCCATGTCTTAAAATTGTTTATTGAAAACTACCACATGTTTAGGCAACTAGCGGGAATAACAAATACAATAAAATAGAATTAATTTGATTGGATCGGCTGTCGATATTTTGTGGCGTCTCTGTGGAAAACTGTGCAGTCCTTTGGCAGAACTGATCAATCTTCTGTTGCTGATCAGCAATAGGCAGATTACGCCCACCTAAAGAAGCACATTTACTACTTGCATCTAAAACTTAATTACAACAATTTGTACATTGTTCTCTATAATTCTTATGCACTTTTTAGGTTCACGATTTATAATTTTTACCAAATAAGTTTGTAAGTCAAAATACAAGACAAAAAATAGGATATTATATAGAGAAAATTTTAAAATATCACTGCCTGTAGAGCTTAATTATCAAATAATGATTACTGTAACAGTCCTGTCTCACAGAAAATCTAGAATGACTCTGTGAACAACGCTCTTTCTGCTTCGATTCTGAGGAACGCGACTGTACCTCCCTTCGTTTTTCGGGCTAATGTCCGGAATCGTAGAAAGAAAGATACTTGGACTGTCTGAAAATAAATGAGAATTTAACCATAAAACTTTATTCATGAAAAATTAAGGAATACTATGAGAAAAATTAATTACGATAATCACCATTAGCCTCTATTATTGACTGACAGTCATCAAGTAGTTTGTTAAGTTCATCTATATACCGTTTTTCAGGTATACCTCATAACACGCAACGTACTCTCTTGAACTTCCTCTGTGATATCATATCTGCACTGCCGTAGTTTCTTTTTCACCTCCTTATTTACCCAGCGATCAAGTAAGTTTAAGTGTGGTGAATAGGGAGCTTGCCAAAATAATTCCACTCCTCACTTCCCAAATACTTCTTTCGTAGCAGCTGCAACGTGTGGCTTCGCGTTGTCATGTTGCCATACAAGTTCGGAAAGTTTAGTTGGGCGACAACGCAATGTTCTCCACTTGTTTCCTATATGTTTGACAAACTCAAAGTAGCTGTTTGAGTCAATTGTTTGATTAAATTTCGCTTCAATACTAAACTTTTTTGTCACAAGTAAATGCGATTAACTGCAACGTCTTCCTAGCAGTTAAACGCAGTTAAACCTGGTTTCACTACTCTCTCCCTCTTTGAGCCACACTTTGTTCTCTTGCTTTGTCCCGCAGGAATCAAAGTATACCCCGGGTTCATCTTCACAAGCATAGTATTGAGCTGCATTACCACCTAGATGACATATTTTCTTCTTAACACCTTTTGCACTCCCAACTCGCAAAGCTTTAGTTTTTCCGCCAAGATCATTAGGAACTCATGTCTAACAGACTTTCCGCATATGTAAATCCTCTCTTAAAATTGACCGCACTGTATCCTTTCCGATGCCAATTTCTTCTGCAATGATTCTGAGAGATGCATTTGGATTCATGTCAATGACCCATTTAAGTTAATCAATGTTGGTAGTTGATCGCAGCACGCTTGGTCTTCCTCTCGTTTCTTCTACAACTTCCGTAATATTCTCATCTTCATTAAACCACCGATAAATTTTTGCAGTTGAACGTACGTCCTGGCAAACATCTTTTAAGGCCATCTCTATTTAGCAAGCTTTCTTTCCTCTTTTCTTTTCGATTGAAACATACAATTTAAAACAGCAGTTTTTCGCCATTGTAAAAATTGTTTTAGTATAATAAATCTCGTTCAAAAATCAATGATATATATATATATATATATATATAATGTGGATGAACTTTGCTCAAATTAAACACAAACGAACTTGTAAGCTAGTTAAAGTCATGTAATTGCGCTTACAAGAGATAATACACAATACTAATTATGAAATTCTCATTTATTTTCAAACAGACCATGTATAACCTTTCAAACCGAGGAATACAACAATCGGCAAGCAGTAATAAACTCAAAAAAATAATCTGAAAGGTTTTGCTTCTCTAAAGCTAAGGATGATGAAAATTAAATGATCAACTTAAGTTTACCTACACTTTTAAAAATATTTATCCAGGTGGACACAACCAAAACAAGGGCGCCGTCATATTATTTTATAACTTACATTCATTGTAACTAATGCCGACCACCGATGTTCATAAATAATTAATATCTGTGCGTCACAAGGTCCATGCGTCGTGTGCACGTTATTTCTTCTGGTCACGTACGTCACGTGATTTTGAGCAGGAAATTCATATATAACTTATAATTTTAAATAATATGAAGGTATGTAGCCTTGTAATAGCATAATATGTGAGAGAGATGTCTACCAATGCGTTAAGTATTGAAAATGTGCGCTTCTTCATATTTCTTGAAATATCCCATACGTCACAAGAATATCTTCCAGCTCCGCTTTGCTTTTTGATTGAGCGATAATTAATTCATTTGTTTGTTTAGGAGCTTTTCAAAGTGAAATGTGATTTTTACAAGCACTCAGAGCGCGATAGTCGAAACACAAGATTCATTGTTGGTTCTTTTTTGGCCTTGAATTCGCCTTCCGATCAATCAACATATACCGTTGGGTGTCGAGTAGTCGGGCAATACTACGATGAGGGTGAACTGTATATGCCATACGCTGGAATTGTTGCTGAGACTCCAGGAAAAAGCAATCGGGGAAGGTATGTTTCAACGAAAAAATTGTAATTTGAGTCACTACTGTTTATATTGCTTTATGATCTATATACATATGAAGAAGTATACACTTCAATGTACAGAAAAACCCTTACAATTTTTCAACTGGAAAATATGTCGATGTTGACTTTCCATTTGTTCCTATGCCCTAATTAAAAATTTTTGCGGCACTTAAAAAATATATAATCTTTTGGCGCTGAATACACCACATTTATTATACGGCGCTCAATACTTTTGAAATATTTTCCCACTCTAAATCAGGGATTCCGCCCTTTGTATTGGTATTAGAATGATAGCGAGCTATATTGTATTGATAAATAATCATGTCTTATTTTGACAAGAATTTTTTAAGATATTGACAATAGTGGAGGTCTTGTTTGAGATGGTTTACCATTAATTGCGTAAGATATTACTTTAATTATGTTTTTTCAACTACAGCCAATACTGCTTTATCCGCATCCTGGTGGACAGCCCTGCTAGGCTGTTGCAGGGGTGGAAACATAATGGAAACAAACCTGTCAAGTTTTAAGAAGAATGCCTGTTGAGAATAGTCACGAATAGTCACGATTTTCTGTCAAAGGATATCCAGAAAAAATGGGATAGCTGTCGACATCCTCACTTCACAGAACGAATGAAAATTTTTTTACACATGTACAGTGTATAAAATTCGCAAATCAAAATGTAGTATACGAACATGTTATAAATTCACAAATCAAAATGTATTGGGCTGAGAAATACTGGATGGATGAGCTGTACAGTTGTCCACGATCATACAGATTTTACGCCTTTGTAGGAAAGCTTGCGATCAAATTTCAACAACTAATCAGTAAACAGAATTTCAGTCATCCAGGTTTTTTCTATTAGCATGATACTAAACAGGGATGCTTAGAGCGTTTTTTACTTTTTCCGATAACATATAACTGCAGTTTATCATCACCTGGCATGTAGCGCATAGAAGTACTGTCATCCTTGGCTTTGGTTGTTAGATCCGTGAACTTTGGAACCAATGAAAATAAGGGGCTTTTCTGGTAGTTTTGCGGTAAAGTCCCGTTTCATCTGCATTATAGATGTCTTTAGGAGAATATCGAGAATGTTTTTCAACTTGCCTTCTCTCCATTCCAGTACCACTGCCATGTTCACGCCACCAGCCTCTCCTGCTTTTTGTATTTTCGCTATTCCATAACATACTTTAAAGCGGCTTATCCAACCTGTTGAAATGTCCGTCTCGTCACCAAATAATTGGCCTTATCTGCGAGCATCTCCCCTTCGATTCTCAAATCTGGTTTCTAACTCATCTGTCGGAACCAGATTTTTAGTGCCCCATTCACGTTACTAAGGTTGATTTTCCTTGAGCGTTTAATTGTGCCTTTCCGTGCGTCAAGAGGGTTGTCGACCAAATTTTTTATTTTACCTTTGCTCTTTAAGAGATTGCTCAATGTCGACGGCTTTACTGGAAAATTTGCCTCAACATCTTTCTGGCTCATTGAGGAATGCTTCTCACAAAACATTATCATATACTTTTCTTGATAAGTCCTGCTTACATGCTTTCGTTGTTCAGCCATCGTTTTTAACAGTACTACGTATTGTCAGTGAATGATGCGCAACAAAAGGAGCAGTTATGGTTCCGTCCGTGATTAATGAGTGACAGCGCCTCGTGTACTTGTGTACATTATACGATCACTAAAATGAGTAATTGTGTTAATTAAAAAAAACTACTAAATGCTAAAATTTTGATACGGTTTAAGTTAGTACAATTCCTATACAAAGTGACATTTGGACCAGAAATTTACAACGAATGACGGATTAACAGTATCGGATTAACTGATAGTTTTATTAGAGAAAAACACAATGAATAATTCGGAATTAAGAAAGTGTACAAATAAACCGAAAATCCGGATAAACCCGATACGGATAAAGCGGCATTGACTCTATTTTTGATAAATATAGTGTATTTGACTGATTTTTGAAATAATAGAAATATTGTGATAATTCAATTTATTGTGAAATGATATATATATATAATTTATTTTTAATAGTTAAATTTTATAAATTAAAGATTAATTAATAGTTAATTTTAAATTAATTTAAATTTAAGCACTGACATTAACAAATTCAGGAGTTTTCTCTTTCAAATATTGTCAAATAACAATCTACACAAGCACACAGTATTTAAATTAACAGTATTTTGTTCAAGTTACGATTGTGTCTTGTTAAAACTAAGTAATAGTTCACAAAGAATTGAATTTGATTAATAGTTAAATAAATTAAAGATTTATCGATTAATTAGTCTTTAAATTCCACAGCCTATATATATATATATATATATATATATATATATGTGTGTGTGTATGTGAATATATGCATCTATGAGCTGTTTTGATCTTGGAAATTACACATGTTCCTACAAAGAGATGAAATTTGATAACGCAAATTTTCTAGAAAGTTCCATTTTTTATTTTTTATACATCAACTTTTTGCATAACTTTAAGCAGTTTTTTAATTTTCAGTGAATTTAGATTTTGAACATTACAGTTGAGTTTAGCTAGTTTGTATTTATATGATAGTTAATATATACAACTAAAAGTAGCATTATCAATCATTACCATGGTTTACATATCTGTAGTATTTAACGGTAACATTGAAATATATGTAAGCATATAAATAAAAACATGCATATTTTTTCCGCTAATCCGAAACAATTACTTCGCAACAGAAAATCTTGTCATTTTGTTTTGAACTTCTCATGAAATTTTTGATAAATATAAACTTCAAACTTTTGTTTTTATGAGGTCTCTCAAATTTTCAAATGTAAATACTATAGGTAAAATTTTCTTTACTATAAACAAATTCTGTTGTTATTATTTCCATAAAAACTGGAGGTAAAATTACACAATGAAAAGAAGCTCACTCAGTTTGTTGCAAAAATTAATGAGAAATTCCAGAAAGATGAACTTAATTATTATTCTAATTGCTGTACTGTAGCCTGCGGAAACAATTAAAGTTTTTCAAACTAGAATTTCATAAGAGTTTCTACCAAACATATTTCATACTTATCAGATAAAACAAGAAAATTTTTAATTTTGATCGGTAATTTTACCGGCCTTTCTTGAAAATTTCAAACTGTTGCAGGCCGGTGATTTACCGGCATCGGCCCGCCGTTCCATTCCTGGTGTAGAGGAGACTTTTGTACGTTTACTGCAGCGTTTATATGATTTTAGCATTTTGATCATTCCAATGTTAGTTAACTTATGATTTCTAAATAGTTCTCTTTTCTATATAGATTTTTTAACTTGCAATGGTTTAGATATTTAATATTCTTCGACGATGGTTATGCGCAATATGTTAATCCACTGCATGTATTTCATGTTTTGAGCTATGACAAATCTGCAGTGTGGATGGAGACCAGTGGTACTTGTCGAAGCTTTATCAAAGAATATCTGGCTAAATATCCAACAAGACTAATTCTCAAAAAACCTTCTATTGGTCAGGAAATTCTTACTGAATACCGTGGAAAGTGGTTAGTAAAGTTATTAATTTGAAACAAAGCTTACTTCCATATTTTTCTTGCAGAATCGAACGTTCATTGCGTAGGATGTAATTAATTGAATATTTTTAATTACTAAATGCTTATCGCTATTAATTAAAAATAGCAATTTACTTTTCTAGGTGGCGTACGAAAGTAAAAGAAGTTGACTGCAGTATGGTATTATTAGAATTTGCTGATTCTACCGAAGAGTGGATTTACCGAGGATCTCCTCGACTCGAACCTATTATTAGGGAGCAAACGAAACTTCGTGAATTAGTATAAAATTTTCCTTATCGCCAATATTCACATTCATTTTAGGAAAATCAAGAAAAAAGGTCAATGTCTGTTTTATTTAATAAACGTAATGAGGAGTCTTCTGTTCGACCAGTGCAGAAAGCGCGAAAGCAAGGTATACTAGAATGTTGAGGTGACAGATTTTATTTTAATTTCGAGTAGCAGCTATTGTACATGTACTTTCTGTGAATTTATTATTTTGTAACCTAAATACAGCCATCGCATCATTATATTATTAAACAGTATGCACAAATTAGTGCCTTAAATTTGTAAGGTATGCTAAAATTTACGTTTTTGAATTTTAGTTCGTGCTTGTCGACGGCTCATGCCCGAAGGTGGTGGCATATTCGACAGACTTTCTGCTAATTCAGGATATCCTTCTTCCGATGGTACCATAATGATTTATTTTAAACATAATTCATTGTTCAGATACATAGTTCAGTAGTCATAATAATAATAATGATTCTGTGTGTCAGAATATGCTAGATATCCGATTTTCATCATGTATGAATGTTTTTCAATGATTTTTGCATTTTTCAAAAAATCGCTATTTATGGCGAATTTTACAAGCTATTGCAGCCAATTTTGACCTCATCCCAATTTAACTATTGTGTACCGGTACTTAAATTTTATTATTTTTTACATGTATCACTACATTTAAAATACATATTTTACCTTCAAAAACTAATTGTTTATTTAATATGCTTAAATTACATTTTACAAAAACAAATATTTGAAAGCTGATTTAAAAGTGTTCTGAAAACATTGCTCTTTCTGTATTAACCAATCGTACACGAGGAACATTTAAAAGAAGTTCATGAGAGGTTCTCAGTCTCTTATTAGTTAAACCAACCTTTTTTTACCCATGGACTTTTTTCCCACTTAATTTTTTTAGCTAGACCCCGCAGCAAAAAATCACTGATAAAGTAGTCGAGTAATTGTTAATAAAACGAAGTATAATTCAACCAGATCTGAGAATTTATTGTAGGGAGATTATTAGTCTAAAATTTCAATTTACGGCATTGTAGAATGTCTTTGTATTTTTCTTCTACTGAATTGCCATAAAAGATAGAACAGCTGCGTGTATATTTTTACTTTTAATATTTTAAAATAATGCAAATTTCTTTAGAAATTCCATTTTCAGTAATGAAAACTGTTCTGAATTAGAATTTTCCTATGGACCACCAAAATGTCACCATGGATCTCCAGTAAAGTTACATGGAACCCTAGAGTCCATGTGGACTCCGGTTGAGAACCACTGGGTTAAACGTATACTAATCAAACCATGTATGACTTTTCAGATCCAGACAATTGTCTTACATTCAATACGCAGTTTTGTACCATTTGTAGCTTACGAAGATGTTCATTAGGCAGGCAAAGTACAGCTATTACAATAATCCAAATAAGTTTATACAAAGTAACTTGTCCGCAGCATCTTGAGCCAAATATATTCTACGCAAGCCAACAAGCCATCTATAGTTCTAGAGCATTATTTCGAAACAGTGTGCTCATGCGTGAGTGATGACCAATGTTTTGGACGACAAGAAGTAAGCAGAGCATAATCGCCAAGATGTATGGTAAGACGAGGCAGAACGGTTACATTTTAAAACTTAAGTCATTGCATGGACCGCATGAATTCGAACAAGTAAAAAACACCGCTCTGACAAAGTTTGTGCATTATGAAAAAGTGATGTAGCCAACTTATCAACTTACACCTCCACGAGGCAGAATGGGTAAAACTTATATTTTTCACAATCAAACAAAGAAAAACATGTATGTTTCATGGCTGGTCAAATTATGTTTTTTAGAGAAAAAAACAAAAAAACGGTTTTATTTGTTTTTTTTTGTTTAAAACATGTTTTTTTCAGAATTTAAATTAAATTTTTTTAGACATGTCACACAAGTCAAAAATATCAAAATTTAAATTCATTAAGTTCATTTGTCATTTAGCAGCCGACAGCAAAATGCAAGTTTGTGAACTTTTTCGTTTCCAAGGCTGTTTCTCAGCTCCGTGTGGACATAACCCATAGTACTGAATATTCTTTCCAATCCGGCACTGGAGGGTGGCAAAATTAGTATAGTCGATGCCATATCAATCAATGCTCTTGGGAACAGTCCACACAACATTTGTGTCTTGAGAAAATTGACCACTTTACAATTGGGAGCAGCTTGATCACATTTTTTTCTTCTCCAACAAAATAAACAAAATCAGAGTATTGATCTTCGTAATTATTCTTCACCCATTCCATACCATTTTTCCATTCAGATTCGGTTAAATTCTCACCAAAATATTTCGGATGGAGAATGTTAAAGACAAATGTTAGAGACAAACCNCTTTACAATTGGGAGCAGCTTCATAATTTGTCTTGATCACATTTTTTTCTTCTCCAACAAAATTAACAAAATCAGAGTATTGATCTTCGTAATTATTCTTCACCCATTCCATACCATTTTTCCATTCAGATTCGGTTAAATTCTCACCAAAATATTTCGGATGGAGAATGTTAGAGACAAACCATACAGGCGGAATAGATGAATTATATCTATTTTCGGTCATTTCCAGCCACTCTCGGGCTTCAATTCCTTGGTTCCTGTAATTATATTCCAGGTTTTTCCACGATTCCACAGCATCTGCCACACAAACGCTGTCACATTGAAGCTCGTTCAAGGCAATTGATATCGGCTTTAAAGCTTTTATTGCATCCTCTACGTTTTTAAATAGTGCAAGATCACATATATAATTTTTGATTTGACGAGCATTGGATCCAGATGTAAAAAAAATTGTGTTATTTGTAATGACACTTTTTAAATTTTGCCAGTTTTTTATGTACCACTCCAAAGTCTTAAGAACACTGTTCCAACGAACATGTGAGGGCAAAGAAGGCTTTGTCGACCCAGAAATAGATTCAAGCCACGCTTTAGGTAAATGAGCATTGCGAAAAAATTTTGCATTTCAATAATTTTTTTCACAAATTGATTCTGGAGAGAGGTCCTTTGCTAACAGATTCAATTGATGCGCACCGCATCACTATGTTCCTCATTAAATTCATATTTGCCGCATTAACAGTAACGAGCCCAATAATTTTACATTCGTATTGATTTTCAATAGTCCAATTTGATTTTCCACAATTGACGTCAAGTAAGCAGATGTATGTGGGTTGCCCGATGTATCGACTGTGCTCACTAGTTAATTTTTCCCCAAATGAGAGACGCTCAATCCAATAATAGGCTCATTTGAAATGTTGGACCACCCATCAACTTTTAAAGTAAATTTTTCTAAAATATTTTCGCTTTTGTCTTCAATTCATCAGAATTTGGTCAAGGATCTCATTTGCTACTTTTTTGCGATTGGGCGGTGCGTAACCAGGGTGCAAAGCAGAAATCATGTTCTAAAATAATGAATTTTAATTTAAACAACTGTTTTTAAAGCGCTATACTTATATTTAAGTGGACTCACTTTGAAATGGATAGATTCGACAGCTGCGAAAGGGGTATTGGACGCATATAAAAACTTCCCAATCAATTGATCAAATTTGAGGGCCATATTGGGGTTGTTCGAATAATACTGGACTCCATGTTCCCCGACGCTGGACGTGGACGTCTTGCTGGCGAAGAATTTGCTTCTGATATTTGAATTTCGTGGCATTCATTGAAATGTTTCTTCATTCTGCCAACCAAATTGGCACATTCATAGGAGCAGTGCCTGCATTTTACCCTTGACGTATTAATTTCATCATATTCAGCCCATATGGCATCCATTTTGGGGCCGGAATGATCGCGTGAGGGCATCATACACAATAATTATACAGATGAAGCGCGTAAAATTAAACCTCAGATGAATATTATTGGTCAATTATTTATTATGCTTCGTGAAATGCGATTGCGGCCGCTAGAGGGGACACAATAATAACCAACAAAAGAAATTGAGAATGATACTATATTATATTTATAAGATTATAAAGGAGTGAACATGAGTATATTTAAGGTTATTTTGTATATAAAAAGGGGGCACGATTCACGTGCTGCGTTGTCCATTCAGTATTGAATTTGCATCTACGTTTTTCATCCATCAACAAACCTGAAAATATTCTAAAACGTTGCTGAAACATAATATTATTATTATTATTATTCACACAGCTTCATGCTGTTCCTAATAATGCTTCCTTCTTTGCTGCTGCTCACCATTATTATTATATAGCATAATATTTCCAAGAAAAGAAAAAAACACTTAAAAATGCGTAATTAACAGACATTACCAAAATATCAGGACATTTCAGTAAAATCAGGACGTCTGCGACCCCTGACGATTCTGATAAAAAACCGTGAAAAAAACCAGTGTTTAAAACGTTGTTTAAATCATGTTTTTAATCAGGCATGTTTTTTTCGGCCAGCCCTGTGATAAATCCAAATTACTTTTGAAGAAGGTGTAAATAAATTTGATTCGGTAGACAGCAATGAATGCCTTGGCTTTAATGATTTGTTAATATGGCAAATATTTTGAGTGTTTTATATTATTGCATAC
>CABFPE010000752.1:103956-121327 GCA_900660155.1 Hofstenia miamia
TTGTCAAAAAATTAATTTGCTAAATTTAGTTTTATCAAAAACATTTATTGCATTCAATTATATCACTTTGCCTAAATCCTATAAATCAAAAATAAAAACTTTGTCAAAAAATTAATTTGTTCAATGAAGTTTTGTCAAAAATATTTTGTCGCTAGATGGCGTCCAATAGAATCACTTCATTTCCACATGGCAAATAGTCATGGGTGTTACGAGAACTTCAGGGTGTCCCAATGGGGAGGGGTATGTCCGTTACCTTACTACTTTCTTCACTATATTTGATAGGCAATATACAAAGCAAACAAAAACTATATAAATCCAAATTGATTTTACTTTTGGCCAAATTGAATTTACATTCCGCCAAATTGATTTTGAAAAGGTGTAGTATGGAGTTTATAGAAATTCAAATATTCTTAATTCCATTCTCATTTTATTCTAATTGCTTTTAATTTCCTTCAATTAAGTAATCTTCATTTATTTGAAAAACTATTATCTCTTCAGCCAAAAAGTTGTATCGTAATTATTTGATATTGGTAATTAAAACAATCTTGATCAGATTGTTTTAATTACCAAACGTGTTCATTGTTCATATATTTGTTTTATTTAACGTCATTGTTTCCATTTGAAATCGGAACTCTATTTTGAATCGATTCTCCTAATCATTAGTTATTATTAAATTACCTTCAAGCCATTTTTCTATTTAATTCTATATTCAACTTTAGTACGAGACACCAACTGTGTCGATATTTGTGTTGATCACTTTTCCTGGGATCCTGTTGTTGAAATATACACCAATTATTTGGAGTCACAGGTAATTCACCTAAATTTTGGTCAAAGAATAATAGCAGTTTAGAGTATGCCCAGAGTTTTCATTCCTGATTTCAGTCAAGGCAAAGAAAACGTTATCATTCCGGTATTTACTTTTATAACGAACAATTTCCTGCAAATGGTAGCCCAACACGAACGATTAATATTTCATTAAGGGGCTTCTTTGCCAGTTGTTACAATTTTTTAATTACTGTTGACTGCACCTATGTTATATTTATTTGTCATATTAACAGACTCCAATAAGAAATTTGGTCTCTAAAATATTTGAAATACTGTTAAATATCATATCTTTTTAAGAAAATCTTAAAATCTAATTTTTCAATATTGGTATTTTAGGCACTAAAACCAATATTCCTCCGGAAGTTTTCATGCCATTAGCTTCATTTTTCTCTCAAGCATACAATGTAAATATGGTCTATGTCACCGCAGAGCTACTTTTCAAAACTTTTTTATTTTTGTAATTACTGCATTTTGCGCTTAATAATTAGCTATGTGGACAATCTTTCCACATTATACAAGTGATAAGTATTTTACTAAAAATAACTCTGCAGTTACATAGATTATTTAAAACTTTATCTGTCAGCATGTTTACCTTTACAACATGCCTTTTTCATTGTAGGAAAAATTGGCTTTTGTATAAACTATTAGGATTGGAAATGGCCGCCGTTTACCTGACAACAACAGTCGCAAATTAAGTTATTTATCTTTTTGAGTTTTCATATATCATTTAAATATTTTTTTGCATTTCGGTGTGGCTTGATGTAAATAATATCAAGAACTTGTAGGCATAAATATATTTTTAATGTATTGGAATATTAATAACTGGTGTTGCTTGCATTTTTTCTATATATATATATGACATCATCTAGGTCTTCAATGACATTGATAACGAGAGACCTGAAGCCTTAAACTATATTGCTACTCGACAATTTTCATATGAAGTTGCTCAGAAGTTAAGTTGTGATAAAGAATTTATGATATGCTGCTCGTGCACAGATCTTTGTCAAGTATATATTTACAACCTTCATTTTGTAGTTTTGGTTCATTAGGACAAAACCAAGTGTGAATGTTGTCGCTTAACAATCGAACAAACTCAGGCAAATAGAAAAAAGCTTGTTAATAGAAGAGCAGGGTATGATAATAGACGATTAGAGAAGCAGATTCCAACTGGGTGAGTATACATTTAATTTTTATGGAAGCTATTATTTAATCATTGGATTTAGAATATATGAATGTAATTCGCAGTGTAAATGTCAATCTTCTTGCTATAACCGCGTAGTCCAAAATGGAATGAATGTACGTTTACAGCTGTTTAAGACTAAAAACAAAGGTTGGGGAATTAGATGCTTAGATGATATTCCTTCTGGTAATTTCCTATGCGTCTACGCGGGAGATGTGTACACTGATGAAACTGCCAATGCTGTAAGCTTTTTAACGTTTGGCCTAAATATGTCAATTAGCATATTTTTACAATTTCGCAAATATTGTACTAATTAAATTTTGAATTCTAGTGTCTAATTTAAAAATCTATGCTATATGAGTTGTTATTTTTAACTTGCAATTCTAAATGTGTTCAGGTAGCACAAGCCACTGGTGATGAGTACTTTGTTAACATGGACATGCTAGAAGTTGTTGATCAAAGGAAAGAAACAGCCGATTCTGATAATGAGAGTCATCATTCCGAAAGTGAACACAGGTGTTTTAAGTTTATTATTGCATCCTTTTCAATATATTCCATCGCAATTACGATGACCTTTCTCACTGTCTTAGTAAAGGTTTATTAATGTAGGGAATCAATTGAATTGATACGTTATGTTATTATATTATTCCTTAACCTTAAACAGTCTGATGTTCATTTAAAAGAACAACGCGATTTTCAACATTTAAAAAAATTTTCTCCGATCCGATTGGGAAATTTTTAAATCGTGGGACATGGAAACATTTATTGATCAACATGCTTGAATGTAATGAAATTGTACTAAAGTATATATTTTTGCCTAATGTACTTGAAAAGATTAACTATTTTTAAGAGATTTTTAATTCTCGCTATACCTAATGTTCAGTAAATATAAGACTTAAAGCCCATAGGATAAATAAGGAACCTTAACTGTTTCTTGATCTATAGATAAACCTCCCAAACCTATTGAGGTGTGTGTGTCCATAGTCAGGAGTCGCTGTGCCAAACCCGTCTGTGACTGTAAGCTTCGCGCAACAGCACGCCTCATGCGATGGCTTTAGGTCGCGGCTTATGAACAAAAATAAAAGAAACTCTCTTTATATTATGATACCTTCATATTTCGGATAGCTTAATTAGCCCTTGATTTACAAGCTTTCAGAATTTTTTAAGATTCATTAAAAACATTCAAATATTCCTACACTGTTTAAGGTTAAACTTCCTAGTTAGGCGTTTAATCTTTTCTTTCAAGATTTATTTTAGGAATAAAAATATTCGAATTCAAATACTTGTATCACATAAGAAGATAATTGGCACTCGTATAAAATGCTCTCTTCTATTATATACTAATAATTCCAATTTTTTGTTTACATATTGTGATTCACATGCTTTTATAGGTTGGTTATATCGTCAAATCTCGATAGAAAATTTTTTAGTTTTGCATTCAACATTTAGCATTGACTTAATTTTAGCATTCAAACTTACTCTTTATCAGACGACAGCGCATCTTCGTCGAATGATGACATTCTTTACATTTCAAGTGATGAAGAAACTAATTTGCGTCCCAACATATTTCAAAAAATGAATTTGAATGAAGAGCATTCTTCAGAAGCAGACACAACTATTAAACAACCCACATCTGCAGAGGAAACTACCACTAGCCAATCAGGTGCACATTTTTATTTTACAATCGTTCTCAACATTTGGAATACTGAAATTTCGGAGAAATTTCGAATAGAACGGTATTGAGACCAATGTTGGTCGATTTAAATCACTTGATTTAATGTCACCATGGAATTCCAAGTACAATTACATGGGCCCCGGTTGAGAACCGCTGATGCAAACAATAAATTGTTTTATAATTAGATGAAGAAGACATCCCTGTTTCAACAGAAACATTACAATCGGCCAAAAAGCGGCATCCTCTCTCTGCCACAGTGTCCGCCAACGCCAATATATTTTCATTAGTCAATTCCAGTAAGTATTTTTAAAGGCATTTGATGAATTTCACTCACGTTTAGGCCAGAATGAGTCTGGTGTTGTAAAGATTAAAGAAGAATTGTCGTCTCCACCTCAAAGTAAACAATTTTTAACTTACAAAAAAATTACATTGATTAGAATCCGGTGTATACACATCCCAAAATGTAATATACATGTAAAGCATACTACTAATAATAATAATAATAATAATAATAATACAATTTACTACGCAAAGAATATGTCAATACTTATGCACTAATACATTCAAGTTTATTAGACCTAGTTTATAACATGGCCCAAATTGGTTTTGTCATCGAACAAATAATTTATATTTTTGTCAAAAGGATTATTTTCTTCTGCAAGTCTGTGCGAAAATATTTTTTTGAACCTTATCGCATGAAGCCTAGCAAAAGCAGCCTTAGGTAGGTTTGTCCTTTTTCTGAAGGAGCATTTAATAACTGAAGTGGCACTCTGAGAGTCTCCTTATTTGTTCCAAATTTGACATTGTGATTGCATAAAACCGGTTTTTGCAACTTTTGCACTTTGTGAAGCTCTTCTATTTTAAGTTAATAATGGACAACGGATTGAAGTCGTTTATATTAATCATGTTTATTCTTTTCCCAAATATATTAATATATAATACATGTATATATATATATACATATATATATATATATATATATATATATATATATATATATATATATATATATAGTGATATTTACATCAATTTTTTCTAAATAGACCAACTTGTTAATCATTCCAAACTGCAGTTTTTATGTTCAGATGTATTTTTTATATTTACAAGAATTCTTAAATGCTTTATGCACAGTGGATATAATGTTTTATATGAAAATTTCAATAGTTTTTTCAACAATATGTAATTTGAGAAATGCAATAATATGTGTTTTTCTAGTCATGTCAAAGTTGCTGATACATAAAAGTAGTTCAAAATCGTTTTTTGATATCACTGCTATCTTTTGCTATGGAAAAACTAACCTAGTTTGCACATTGTGCAATTCTCTCAAAACAGTATTGTACAAATAAGATTGTATATATACATGTATGTAGGTGTGTGTGTGTGTGTTTGTGTGGTTAAAACTGTTTTTAGTTGAAACTCAAAACAGACAAATCACGTCTACAAGACGTCAGCTTTTTAATGAAGACTATTGTTTCGTGATGGATGCCAAAAAGACTGGAAATATCGGAAGATTTTTAAATGTTTGAATTTAGTGTTTTGATTTGTTATTAAATCTCTCTTTAGCACTCTTGCTCTCCAAACTGTTTCGTTCAGAATGTTTTTGTTGACACTCATGACATACGTTTCCCTTGGATTGCATTTTTTGCTGGAAAGTAAGTTTTAATTTACTACTTTTCCAAGTTCTATTTTGGTTAATTAGTCAATTCGCACAGAAGAGTATTTTTCAGTGTCTTAATTTTTTTATTTCGTATATATATTTATGGTGTCTCATGTATTCTGTTGTGATCAATGAACTTTGGAAATAAAAAAATGTTTTTGATATTGTAAGCATGACTCCAACTTCCATTTTGTTGGAAGATTTTTCGAAGTTCTTGTTATAATAGGTTATTTAAGTATTTGTAGACAATATTTTTTACTTCTGAAAAGATTAATTTCAGCAAATATTATTTTAATCTTCTCAGTCTAAAGTGATTGCTTTCACCACCACTTCTCACAAATGATTTAAAAGTCACCCTGGTGATGAAATGATTCATTTATTAATATGTAACGTGTGTTGGCCAATAGTAATTCCAAAAGCTAATACAATTTCCAATCAACTAAAACTTTTAGATTTTCTTTCCGTCACTACAAACACAATTCCAAATAGACGATGTTGTATGGTAAATGTTGTAAACTATATACTTAATAAGTGCAGAGAATTAATCCTTGTGACCAACTTTGCATCTAATTCGGAATTCTGACATTATGTACACATTGAACAACGAGAGATGGTTGATTAAAGGTTTAGCAAATTGCCAAGATGATGTTCATACAATCTAAACTCAACAGCACTAGAGATGCAACTAACAAGGTTACAGCATAGAAATCCATATAGCTTCGAATTTTCTATAACCTGTGCTATTCCATCGAAAAAACAGCAATATTTCGCATAGCAATTACAGAATGTGTCGTATTACCTTTCAAAAAGTATATCAATGGATTCATCAAGCAAATAGAAACTGAATTATCTATTGTTTGCACAAGAAATAAGGATGTTTTTTTAATCGAAGATTGGAATATTAATTATCTTGTTCACAATGAAAAAGTAAAATTAGATTCTTTATTTAATGCGTAAAATCTGAATTCCGCAAACACGAAAATTCCCACTAGACTTACTCATAATTCTCGGACAAAAAATGAACTATATCATTACATCTGTAATTCGCATTTTATTATTAAATTTTATTCAACGGAATCCTCCTTCTCTGCTCGTTGCAAAGTATCAATCAGTCTACCTAAAAGTAGTGAAGCACCTATGTAACAAGTTAACAAACTGTAAATCATTACAAATTACGTTAATTGGAGATGTACACATCATCCACCACGCACAGTAGAGGTGTGTACAGAAAATAACAAAAGTTAGATTTACCACACTCTCACCACAATTCCATTCTGTTAGAAAATCGACTGTTAATTTAGAAATGATTTCTCCTGATGATCTGGCTGTTCCTGGCTGGTATTCAGGAACGCCGAGTAGTTTAAGCTCATCTGCATCACCAACGATAACAGTTAACCGCTCCTTCAAGATATTCTGGCATGAGCTTCGAGTCCCAGTTGAGTGATGAAAGCTCAGGTATATTCCATGATGTCTTTGCGTTACTGGCATATTTTTCGGAGACTTGGCGGCGTGCTTTGTCAGCAAGGATACATCACTACCACTTTCTTCAATTAATGCTGCAGTGTAGGTTGCTTGTTGTGCAGGGGTCAAGCGTATGCTTGTTGCTAAAGCCACAAGTCGTTCAAAACTCAAAATGGCATGCGGAATGAAGGCGAGTATGTACCTACTTTCTTCTTGCGACGATGTTTTCTTTTCACTGTTTCATCTTCCACACATCACTTATGTAATCAAGTACAAATTCAATGGATGCAGCGGCATTGTCTAACTACTCCTTCTGATATTTTTTGACACGTTCAGCCTTGTTGTGTTCCCGAATCAATCGCCTTTGTACTTTAGCAGCCAAAACTTTGTATTGAGAGCCAAATGTTGCTTTGCGGTCAGTTTGCATAGATTTCAAGAATGCTCGATCTTCATTCTTTAACTTGTCAGTAGTACATCCTTTGGCCACAATGAAAATGTGGTGTTCAATTTCTCTTCCATTGCTGTGATTTGTCTCTGTGTGGTCGGAGTTCATTTGGTATTACCCGAAGCTTTTGGTTTCATGAAGTAGTTTAATTACTTTCTGAATTTAGGGTGCTTTATCTTATCATATGGCGGAATTTGTTTAGCAGTTTTAAAAATAATGTAGCAATATTAATTCATTTATATCAATTTTTGATAAGGACACGTTTCCAAAACATAATTTTTGGTATTACTAGAATTTCTTTTACAAACATTGAGGGCCCATTTATATTGGAGATGAAGTTTATTAACCGTTGATGTCTTCAAATTAGAAAATAGGACACCCCGTAATTTTAGTGGCTCATAACAAAAGCAATTTTTTCTGTATAGTTTTAACGTGCTCGGAAAATGAAAGTTTTGAGTCAATCAGTATTCCTAAGTATTTAAGTATATCAATTGTAAAAACAGTTGCATTTTTGATAATCAAATATTTGTTTGTATGAAACTTATTGCTAAAGGAGGATTCATTATGCAAAATTGCGTTTTATCGGCAAAAATGCTTAATTTGTGCATTGAATAATAATGACTTAGTAACTTGCAGTTCAGTTCCACTCTTTATTGCAAAATCTAGAGATTTGTGGGCGTAGAATATACAAGTATCGTCTGCTATTGTATAAGATTGCAATTAGTGTACATGGTCATATCTTTGACATAGATATTAAATAGAAAAGGTCCAAGGATGCTTTACGGAACTCCTTTTCAATATGCAGCTAGTCTGAAAGTACAGAGTTGATTTTGTCTTGTTGTTTCCAATTACTTAGAAAACTCACAATTAGTCTATGCGTTTTAGTTTTTTGATTAAAATGTTATCGTCTATTAAATCAAATGCCTTAGAGAGATCTAAGTATGATATATCAACTCATTGTTTGTCATCGAAAAAATTGCCCAGTTTTCTGTTGCCTGGATAAGTGCATCATTTTTGAAAAACCTTTTTAAATCCAAATTGGGTTGCAGAAAGCAGATTGTTTTTTAATATGTTCGTACATTTAATTAAATATTAGTCTTTCAAAAACTTTTCTTATTGGTGTCGTAATTAAAATAGGCATATACCTCAGAGGACGTTTCATCAATTTTTTTTGAAAAACGGAGTAACATGTGCCTCTCTTCAGCAGATTTATTGCATTCATTAAAAATATAGTTAAGGGGAATATTAATGAAATGTGTGGATTGCTTAAGTATTCATGTGGGAATATTTGACGGTCCACTGGATTTACCGGATGTTAATTTGTGTAATCTATTTCATTCCAATGGCCTCAAATGGGGACCACCTCTTTAAATGCGTTCCTGATGCTGTTTTTTAATTTGATCCTAATTTCTTTTATTGATTGTTTAAACCTATGGTATTTTTAATGCTTTTTGTGGTTTCAGCATTGGTTTTACTGTTGCGCATTTTTTATTACATATGTTAATCGACCCCTTTTTCACATTTTTTAAAATTTTCTAAGGTACGTCTCTCAGTTTATATTGTACTTATGCATCATTGCCTTCAACATAAATTTGACCTCTTTACATAATACATTCATTATGTGATTAAACAATTTCAAGTTTTTGACATTTTGCTAACAGTTCATACCAAGATCCTCAAATTGGGGACCATATGAAATATTATAAGATAACACTTCAAAAGGCTAATTGCACATGAAACTCTCCCAATAAGCTTTCTAAAAGTCTGGTATAATATCAGGCAATGCTTTGAGCATTTCCTAAATCTGAAGGTAAAACCGGGGTTCATTAGGATTCATTTTCAACAAATCTTATATGGTCCCCAGAATAATTACTCAAATTTTTGAATAATTTGTTTAAAATATTGGAGATATGGTAGGGATCGTTCTGCAATTTGCCCTAATCGTATGTTCTCGCAATGATATTATTGACGACACATTTTTTGCGATTTGGAAAATTATGAATCAAGCTCCATTTAGATTTTTGGGACGTCCTTCCATTATATTCTTTTTTATGTATGCGTTATAGAATACGACTTGCTGTTAAAAATGTTCCCATCTCTCTTATAGCGGATAACATTGTCTTCACATTGGTTATTCAAAAAGTCTTTATATGCTTGATTTCTAGGGCGAATAAGTGTTTTGCAATTGTGCGTGATTCCACGTTTAACAACTTTGTTTACCTTGGTTTTAGATATATTAATATTTAATAAAATACATTGTTTAAGGCAATATAAATTTTCATAATATTCAAGAACTTTTAAGAACTTACCCATCATTGCATTAGTTTCAATTGTTGCATAAGCACATTGCCAGTTTTGACTTTAAATTGCAGGCTTTAAATTTTGTAAATTATCCTTATTTCAAATACGGGTTGTAACCTATTTTCGATGGGTTTTCGCTACTTTTAGGTAGACTCATTGATAGTTTGCAACTAGCAGAGAAGGATCATTCCGTTGAATAAAATTTAATAATAAAATGGAATATTTCAAATGTAATGATATAGTTAAAGAGTTTATTTTTGCTTTTTCATTGTCAACAAGATAATTAATATTCCAATCTTCGAGTAAGAAAACATCCTTATTTTCAGAGCAAGCGATAGATAATTCAGTTTCTACTTACTTGACAAAATTCATTCTTATACTTTTTTGAAGGACAATGCGACACATTGAGTAATTGATTTTTATAATGAGAGGTTTTAATTGGATTTTTAATTCAATCCATAAACTTTCATATTCAGAGTTACGATTTGCGATATAATGTCGGAATTTTGGATAATATATTTTGGGAATAAGAAATAGGACATCGCTAATTTTGACCTTTTCCAAGAAATTATTTAAAGTTCTATCCCTACGAAATAATTTGAATACCAAATAACCGACTTGAATCGGCGTCATTGTTCGTTAACCAAGTTTCTGAAATTTCTACGATAGTTTCATTTTGGAAATTTAGCAGTCAGATTTTGAAAATTTATGTGAATATAGTCGAATTACTGGTTCTTATTTTTAAGCTATAAATATTTCATAAAAAATGTTAGGACCCGAGTTTTTTTTCTATTCTCTGTTCAGCTTAGCATGAAAGGAAGTTTTATTTCAGGAAGATGTAGGCATATTCTTGGCCTAGATTTTACAATTAATTTATATTGTAAGTTAATATGCATTATTAGATAAAAGTAATAAATTTCATAACTGAAATTTCTCTTGCTGATAACTGCGGCAACTTGAGATTAGAAGCGAGCGTCGTCGGTGGTTTTGTTGCGGCGATATTTAGGTGGTGAGCGCTTTGGTGTTTTTTAAACGGAGCTCGTGTGGATCCAAGGGCACCAAAGAAGTCTTTGATTAGTTTTGCAAAGCTTCCAAAATATACGCGTTACAGTGAAAACCAAAGTATCTTAGCGATTTTGCGTTTTGGTGGAGAAGTGTGTGCAGCTCGAATGCTTTACTGTTGAGATAACAATTCAACACAAACGGGGCAAGTTTTCTAAAAAATACTTGTGCGTTTTCAAATGTAGTCTTAACTGTTTTAATTATATTTGATTTATTCTGCATTAAATAGCTGCGATCAATTTTAATGAGAATTTTTTTTGGCGGACTTTTCTTGTGAGAACTGTTTAATAACGCGGGTGAGTTCCTCAATTGTAGCTCCTGTGTAAGTGGATGGTGACTTTATGATTATCGATGAGATGGTTAGCTTAAAGGTTTCTATACATTGACGATTAAAGGATTAAGAAGTCGGTGTTGAGTTTAATCATTCGTGGCTTGAGGTTTCTGGTAATCCGATCAATTCGTAGAGCTGGTGATGTGCCGGCGTTTCTAACATTAGAATGTGACTGGGTTTTAGTGTCTGCTGGTGATTTCTCTTCAGAAATCTATTTCTTTAACAATTGACGAATAAGGAGTAGCTCAGACTTTTCTAGTTGTAAAAAGGGGACTACTCTTCGCTGTGTGTTGCTGACTGTAATTGGTGAGGAATTTTTAAATGTGTTCATAAAAGAACGCGCGTAAACATCAACTGTTCTGTGAGAAATCATTGCGGCCAATGCATCCCAACACAATTCTATTTCAGCTGCTGCAAGTTGAAAGTATTCAAGTATTTAAATATCCACAAAATTACAATAATAATATTCAGACGGATAATATTTTACCAAGCACTGTATAGTTTGAATATTTTCATTAATGATGGCCTTTAATTTTCAAATCTTTTCACTTCTTTGCACATCAAGACGCTTACCAAAAATGATGTTCTAGAACATCTTGCTGAAATCTAGAATGTAAAATGTAATTATAAAAATGGCATCTTGATCTGTTTGCAATGTTGAAAAAAATCTGCCCCGTGTTAGACTCAGTCCAAGCAGCCGACTCTTTCGAAACAAACGAATCCACTCAATAATGACAACATATTATCTGGAAAATTGCTCAATAAAGCAAGTATGTCAACTGTTAACTTGACATTAAGTTTGTTCTCTCCACTATAACTTTTGATAAGTTTCAAATGGGAATGCACGTAGCTTTGCAATTTTTCTCTATACGTATGTTACTGTTTCTATCTTGAGTGTCTTGAATAGACACCATTTCAAATATTCTTTAATAAAGATATCTTACATTAAATAGATTAGTGAATCACGAAAGAGAATGTACCGTTTATAAATAAGTAAATTCTAAATATGTAAATGTTAACTCGACTTTTCTCATCACAGACAAACCATTAAATATGCTATTTCCGGGCAGAATTGACATAAACAATGTTGGCTAAAAACTTCTATATCAGTAACCACGTTTATCATGAAACAATAAATGTTGCTAGAAATTTTCCCTTTCGCTTTCATTCCACACGTTTCGTTTCCATTGTAATCTACGTGCTTATTGGAATATATTTCTCCAAGAGATCGGATACAAGAGGATCCCATTTGTCAGATTATGGTATTCAGTAAACTTTGATGAATTAATATCTTCTTGACCGATTTCCCTAAAGTACCTTATCGGTACCCTGGTTTTCAAAAGGGGACTGAACTTTTGTTCATCATTATTGCTTAATGTGCACGAATATGCAATCCAACTCTTTCACCTGTTGGTGATTAAGGTTAAAATCGATACATAAATAGTGGTTTACTTTTAAAATCTATTCGCTAAAACGTTCCAAGCCGCGTCTTTATGTTCATTGCATCTCCTTGTTTATCAGCAATTCTGTTCTCAAATTTCACGAATCGTTTCAACTTTTTAAAAGTGTTATACTACCTAGTTCAAATTTGATCTAACTGCCATTTTGAATAATTCTTGGATCACTAAAAATTTAGTTGACGAATTGATTTCCCCACTTACTAATTTCATTTTCAATGATTTCTGAACTTCGATGATGCTATTAATGTAAGCATTACCACAAGGTTAATAACATGTACCAAGCAGAGTAGATATGGTAAATTAATTACCAAGTTCATTCGTCCACAACAGTTAGTTATTAAATCAACACTAAATTTTAACAAAGCCCCTTCATCAAAATGTTTAATGCCAACTGCTGGACCTTCTACCTCAAATCCACTATGTCGAACTCCAATTATTTTAAATAAGTTTATTGAGCCACTTTACTTTCTCCAACAATTCAGCATGCAATTGATTTGAATGTTCATCTAATTGTCTCGGAAAGCAGCTAGAAACCTTTTTTGTTCATCTGGAAAAATGAAATGCATTTATTTCTTTATCGTCTGTCTCGAGCAAAACTGTATGAGCTCCTTCCAGGACAAGGCTATGTAAGCACTGATGAAATTGAATTTTAGAACTTCCTTTCTTCCAGACAATATTTTGGTATTCTGCAAATCATCTTTGTTAATCATTGCTACGAAAAAAGATAACATTTTTCTCTGAAAGTTCATATATTGATTAACTTTTTGTGATTACTCGCTTTCGAAAAATGTTCATAGAAGAAATAGTTATTCTAAAAGCCTCTGATATTTCCCAATGAAATGGCTCAACAAGAAGTGATTTTTCTAGCTATGCATTATAATTGCTTATAATAATTACCATACCACATTGTGCAACACGATTATAAGTTGTTATCAAACTAATTTTGATCTTTAATTCACTGGTAGATAACACAAAAACGTAAAAGTCGTCACTTCTCTGCTAAGAAGTCATTATTTCTTCAATTTTTCATCTTGAATTATTAGTATTATTGCAGTTGTTTTCTAAACAAGTATTTTAACACTATTTTGTAAAACATAGGTTTGTTGAAATGTTAATTTCTTTTTTAGATTAATAGAAGCTGGCGAAGAATTGACATGGGATTACAATTATGAAGTTGACAGTGTTAAAGGCAAAGTTCTTTGGTGCAATTGCGGTAGCTCTGATTGCAGAGGCCGTCTTATTTAATTTTAGAATTTTTTTCTATTTTAATTTAAGTTTTTAAATTTTTTTGTACATTTAATTTAAGTTTTCTTAAAATGTTGTATTTTTAGTTCTTTTCTTATTCAGTTGTTTCCAAAACAATTTTAAGTAATCACTTTCTGTTGACTTTCTTTAATACTTTCTAATTTCAAATGAAATTACTATAATTGTGAGAAATTCAACTTCCAAGTACACATACCATTATTGATCAGAAAGTTAGAATTTTCAACTAGAGGAATTATTCCTTCTAAGATAAGATAAAATAAAATAACAGATTCTTTATTCAGGTAATAATTGCAGAAACATCACATTTTGTTTTAGATGATACCACAATTCTATATTGCTTTCAAATATATTTTAATCAACGTGATTTTAATATGGATCTGTTTAATGAAATTATGCTAACTCACATAAGTGTTTCAACATAACTTTCAATCAACCATAGGTAAATTTATATGCATCTTTGATGGGAAAAGGTCATATTCTCTGTTATTGAAGTAGTCACGGACTCCTTGTCACTGGTAAAGAAATCGCTGTTGCTATGAAGTCTTCAAAAAATTTCAAATTTCATTTACTCTTAAAAGACTCACCCTCTATTTCACCAGATTATTGTGTGATATCTGGAATTAAAGTAGTTACCGATTGAATTTTTAGGAGGGTGAAATTGAAAATCCAGGGACTTAACATCCAATTTCTGTTCGAAGAAATCACTGAGATTTCTTAGCACGTATACAACATCAATTAAATATATACATTGAGAATCATAAATTAAAAAGTTAGCAATTTGATTTATGTACAACCTAAGGAATATAAAATCTGGAATTGCTCTTCGCATTACACAAATGCTGACAGGTAACAATTCTGAGAATGCATCGTTTATTTTAACATTCAAGCACGATTCTAGGACAACTTCTTTTTAGTATTTCTGTAAATGGCAAACATTCTATAAAAAATTTTAGTTTAATTCAATATGGCGATTCCACCTGCATATTTAGCGAATTTAGATCAATTTGCATAGCCCTGGAATCTATAGCATTGAATTACAACAATTTGCTAAAATATTTTTGCACCCATAAGTTGTTAATGAAGCTAAAACGTAATTTTGTATTTACAGCCCTACAAAACAATAAAAATAATTAAGATGTTTCGCAACTGATTCTAGGTATATAATTTGTAAGTTTACCTATTATAGACATATTCAAGATAGATAGATAGATAGATAACTTTTATTTTATCACGGATTGACATCCATAAAAGATACATATATAAATTTATAAATCATAACAGACAAGACAACTCAATGTTTCTTCAAATATCGATGAGGGAAAATCCTACTTGAGGCTCCACCTGTTGGATTTCTTTGTCGCAGATGTTCTTTCGAGTATTCAGTTCTTGTCGGGATATAAGAGGCCAGCGGGTGGTTTGCCGATCTGGATATTCTGTTAAAGAGTTGATGATCTGAAGACTGCAGAATCTGATGCATTGGAAGGAATTCGTCAATAATACCAAGCCTCATCGCCTTTCTTTGAATTTGGTCGATCTTCTTGTTGTTCGCTAGCGACTGACCTCCCCATACACAACAAGCATACGTAAGTTTGGAGAGCACCAATGATCTGTATAACATTTTAAGTTCATCGGCAAAGAATCCAAGGTGTTTGAGTCTCAAAAGGAGATACAACGCTGATGATGCAGTGGCGGCGACAATATTTACATGCTTTGTGAAATTAGCTATATTAGTTATAAAGATTATGCCAATAGTCGTTTTCGTGCAGAAAGTTACAATCTTTGCACAACATTTGCTTCAAAAGAGAAGCTTCTTTAAACTGAACATCTTGTAGCGGTGCACAATTGGAATGATAAATGGTATTGTACAATTGACTATAATCAGGAAATTATTTTGCTCCATTCTTCGTTGGATGTATTCCGAAGTGCGATCTTCTTTTAATTCAAAAAATTTCTTTTCGGAATATACTGATTCATTGCACAGTGCGCGAAGCAGTTGGGTACAAAGAACTCATTTGGGAAGTCGCGCACAATCACCTTGTCGACTTTAGCATGTTTTAGCATCCTTTGAAACTATAAACACATATAACTTTGGAAACAAAAACCTGTATTTTTATCGCAAGATTTTTACAATAGCACAGTGTTCATTGGTTCTGACACAATGTTACGGCCTCTATGAACCTCCACTGCTATTTCATTGAGAAAAAACAGCCACCAATTACTAAGAACTGATTGCCTACATTTGACTTTATTTCAGAAATTTGCTTTATTTTTGAAAAGTATTAATTTTGAGTATGTTTCGAACTTATACGGTTGGAAAATATTTAACTTAGTATTTAAGATCATACTTAACTATGAAAGAAAACAATATTCAGAACAGACGAAAATGGCAATTGTATAAATATATTGCAACAAGAAATTCAAAAAGAAAAACAGAACCCGAAGTTGTAACAGAAACAGGCAACATCTACTAATGAAGATAGTTCTGTTTTAAAGGTATGTAGCGCTTGCGGTGGTGCGCTCAAGAGGAAAGGCGTGTGTTGGAATTGCTGTGGGTATCTTCATCTAAAGTGCCCTGATTTCGGTCATACTTTTCGCCGTGACGCTGAAAATTATAGATGCCAACGCTGCTTTAATTTCTCCACAGGCCTGACCCAATAACTTGCTGACCTCAAGTTATTGAACACTTCATCTGATTCCAGCAAGATTATTTTGAATCTAAGAACAATTCTTTCTTTAGATATTCCCGTGATCAAGCATATCCCCAAGAGTGCTAAAATTCAAGTAGCTTGTTGTCTTTCATTTCTCATAAAAAATGTTACAAACAACCCTGAAGATATCAAGAACTGGGCGCTTCTTCTAGCCTTCCCTAAAATATGCCTCAGCTCAGAGCGCCGAAGAGGCAAGCATAGGAAACTAAAAGATTTTGCTGAGAAGTTTAGTAATTATGGATTTTCTGAATTTCAAAATTTTATTCCTTCAAAACGTAAATTTAAATGTTTTAGGAAATTAGATCTTCCTAAACTTGTACAAAACAAGTTAGAGGAGTTTGATGTTAAAAGCGCAGTAAGACTTGTTTCATCATCGACAATTTGCTAAATAGATAAAACATGCGAACCGAAGAAATAGAAAGAATATACTAAAAGATAAATCCATTACAAATAAGAAGGAAATCTGCAATGCTTTCAATGAAGTTTTCCTAAATTTAGGAAACTATAACGGTATGAATGTACCTTTTTGCCTTAATAAACCCAAAGAAACTCCAACGACCTCTTTCTCTTTTCGCTTTGCAACAAAATACAATGTTTAAAAAATAAATCCAGTGGACCCTCTCTAATGCCAACGGGGTTCCTAAAACTTTCAGGTGACTTAATAGCTGAACCAATGTGCTACCTTGATGACGGCAACTTTGCAGACAATTATCAGAAAGTCATTGCTACGTACAGTTATCTCAAAACGGAAGCGGAAAAAATTGGTCTATCTGTTAACCCTAGCTAGTGTGAAATTGTCTTTTTAGGTTCACCTGTTAATGTGAAAAAGAAAAAATCATGCAAGAATTCGACGAAGTATGCCCTGGCGTAAGTGAAACCGAAATAAAGGACTTAGTTATCCTTGGGGCACCAATTGGAGACAAAGCTGTTGAGAATTGTTTATCAGAGAAACTTAATACTTTCTCTAATATGGCTAAAAATTTGGAAAAAATTGACACAC
>CABFPE010000752.1:123378-148540 GCA_900660155.1 Hofstenia miamia
ACGGGCGACGCTTTAATACAAGCTACAGAAAAATGGCGATCAACAATAAATGATAATGAATACTCAGCAATTGCTTGCTTAGACCTCTCGAAAGCTTTCGATTCCATAGACCGCAGTATTTTACTACAAAAAATGAAATTTCTAGGTTTTTCTAATGACAGCATAGGTCTTATCTCCAGTTACTTATACAATCGCATGCAAGGAGTTAAAATTAATGAATCTTTTTCAGATTGGGTATGCACTAAAAATTGGGTTCCTCAGAGTACAATTTTGGGTCCCTTATTATTTAATATTTACATAAATGATTTGTCCGAGCAAGTAACATGTGATGTTATACAATATGCAGATGGCACAATATTACGCCCCTGCAGCAGACCCCAGTGGTTGCCATTTCCTAGTTTGAATCTTAATTAGTGAAAACAGTCTTTGTCAAAAAGTGTTTGATGTCGTTTCCCTCAGGCTCAGCTGGTGGACCTGATAAACTAAGACCACAATTACTGAAAGACCTGGTTACAGAGGACAATTGAACAGCAGCAATAAATCTTTTTGTTCTCACTGAGTTAGGAAACACGCTGCGTTTTCTTATAGCTAAGTGCGCTGGGAAGTGTATAGCATCTAATATGAATATTGAATTTGGTCAAATCCAGCTGGGTTGCAATACTCCCAAAGGAGCAGAAGCTGCGGTTCACGCAGATAGGTCATAAATATCAGCAAAAACTCTCTAATAGCAATGTCATGCTAAAGATTGACTATAAAAATGGTTTTAACAGCCTAAGGAGGCAAGCAATGTTAGATACTACTTTCAAAAACCATCCAAAACAGTACCCATTTGCTATGGCAACCACAGCTCCTTGTTTTTTAGAGACTCCATCATTTCTAGTGAAGTCGTAGCAAAGCAGAGTGATCCCCAAGGCCCACGTCTTTTTAGTGATGCTAACCAAAAATATGTTGATGGTTTGGTGAGCGAGCTCAATCTCTGGTAAATGGATGAGGCTAATGTTGTTGACAAGGCAGAAACAGTCCTTAGAGACTTAGACAGGATAAGAATTGTATAAGTATGGCAAAGATTTTTAATATCTGCGTACTGTTCCATGCTTTTTCAACGGCGCCCTGTTAGATGAGTATGATCGAGCCATAACTCAAACTTTTGAACATATTATTAACGTTGCCTTAAATGCCACAAGTCTTTTCAAAATTTATGTACATATAATAAATAAATAAAAATTCAATTATGCTAATTAGGCATGACAAATAAAATAAAATAAAAATAAAATAAATGAAAAAATAACTACATTCTTCTTCGAAAAAGTCCACCAAGAAGGTATATCTCAAACGAGATAACAGTCGCGCTAACAGATTTGATTGAGCTGCTCAATCTACACAACACATTTATATCTGTTGGACGTACGATACTAATGATGTAACCATGATACCTTAATCTAATGTAGCTCATAATATGAAGGAATAAGTTCATTTATATTTGAGATGAATGATGTACACATGCTTTGTGACTTTTTATTCAAGATATTCAGATAAATTGTAAGTATTTATATGATCATAAAGAATCTCTTATCTTTTAGAGAGAATTTTAGATCAAAGGATTATATCTGCATTAAGGATAGGAAAAGGATCGTTACGTAATTTCGCTCATCGAATCTGGAAACATTACCTTAAAATTGGGAACACTGAAAAATATCATTCAAAAATCACATGAAAAATATCTAGAACAAAATGTGTTTCTGATCAATTGACTGATAAAAATTTTACAGTGATAACTAAATTATATTATAAGTAAAGGCAGAAAAAAGTTTTTAGCAATTATACCACTTCTCAATGATCCTCAATTAGTATTGTTACTTTTGAGACTGTGTGATGATTTCTGTAAGTTGACACATATAGCCTGATACTGTCCCCCTATCAGGTTTTCGAGGTACCGGCTGAATTTGAAAATGCTGTCGTCCAATGACTGGATGATTCAAACAACATTTTTGTTACTCTTCGTGCAAAGATACACGCAAAATTGACTCTAAGTAGGGAGGACTTGGTCTTCATTCTCTTGTTGATCTTTCTTCAGCTGCTTACATTTCTTCATACGCAACCAATAGAACTGGTTTCAATATAAGTGAAGTAAGCAATCTCAATAATTTGAAAGTTGCTTCTGATGATCAAATAAATGAACAAGAATCTCTTCAATCATGTATTCGCCAATCTGGCTTGTCAAATGCTATTAACTTAGAGATATACATGAACCTCCAGCAGAGTTATGCTTTTCTAAAAGCTATATTACTTTCAGCTGTCTCAGCTAATCAGAATGGATTCAAGCAATGCCTTCCCCAGGATTTGGATTCGAATTGTAATCCGAAGATGTTCGACACCTTATTAAATTACGTCTGGGACTTAATTTTTCACATGCTGAAGAGACTTGCTGTTCGTGTGTTGATGAATTAGACCATTATGCTACGGCATAATTCACTAAGAGGTTCAAATTACAGATCTTGCCAAGCAACATTGTTAAATCCAATATTAGAACAGGAAAAAAATTCTGATGGAAGTATGACAAGATCCGTAGATATACTTATACCTATTTGCACAATAGGTAAATCGGGCGCAATTGATGTCACAGTAACACATCTGCTCAAAATATCACAAAACAGATCGAATGTTACAAATATTGAATTCCTCAGCCTTGCGGAAAGTAAAAGATTTAGAGTGCTTGGAACTAGGTTGGGAATGTCTGCCAACTGCCGCAACTGCTTAAGGTTAATGGGGTAGCGAAACATTTCTAGTACCGTCATCTTTTCATTTTACTAAGCAATACTATTGAAATGAACAACATTTTTGTGAAACTCCATAAAATATGCAAGGTAAGTATATTTGATAGCTTAGAATTTCATTCTAATAAATTCTCTCATGTACAACAGCTAAGCTTTTATATCTCTTTAAAAAAATTTAAATTTTGAGATTTAATGAGGTCACAAAATAATGATGGCATCACATTTCTGAGCATTACAAGTTTATAGAGCTGATATCAAAAATATTTGTGTAAGCGTTCATTTTAGTATCATGATTTATCTAGAATTAAAGAGCGAGGGGAAGTGCTTCCTTCCCAGGTCCGAGAAACCCAAGAAACAAATCGAATAGGTTCAGCAAGTTTAGTAATGCTTATTCTTTGCTCAATGACCTAAGACCATGCAGAATTACTAATTGGTATTTCACAATCTTGTATAACATTGATAAACAGTTGTCAAGACAGCAACTCAAAGAACACTATTTGTTATCTCTTTACAGAAGTTTAATTAAAATCAGAAACAAGCAAATCAATTAACAAATTCACCAAAGATCGTAAGAGTTTTACTAGCTACAGTACTAGAGTAGAACTATTAGTAAAAGGGAGTGGGCAAAAGCATAGTGATAAAATTTAAACAGACGATTTACACAGGATTTTCTAGTACTCGGAATGTTAAGAACTCGAACTCGAATAAGTTCGCAAAACTCAATCGGAGAAACTCGGAAGAGCAGTCTTTAATACTGAAACTCGAACTCGATTGAGAATCCACTTAAAAATACAGTAAAAATTTAATTATTTCAAATTTCTGTTTCTCTATCAATCGCAAATAGCTATTTTTTAGCTTAAAAAACTCTGAATAATTGTAAAATAATTATTTTAATCTAAGAAACTCGGAATTAGGAAAAACTCTATCGCACTCGGAATTTTCTTCAAAAAAGTACTCGAAATCCAACTGCAAAAACTCGAACTCGGACCGAGTAACTACGAACTTGAATTGAAAAAGTTAAGCTGTCCAACATGCTGATACGGCAAGGCAGGCTAGTTACTACAGCTTTCCTAACAGTCTTCGTTTCTGTAATTGAAATAATATGTTTATTATTTCCACGATTAATGTTATAAAACAACAGTTGAGATAAAATTTATTTACAGTCATATTTTAACATTTGTGGGATTACTATTAAATCTTTGATAGACATGGCCTGAAAATTTAATAAAAGGCTCAACCTTGTGCCAGGTCCATTTAAATTGAAGCCAATTCGGCTCAATTTAGGGCTATTTTATGATAGTTGTAAAAAATTTCAAACATTTTTCGATTTGTTATACAAAACTTGGGTGTTTTAGAAAGATATTATAAAATCTACACACTGAAAATGAAAAGCTTAAATGGAATTTTGGAAAAGCATATGATACTAACGTAAAATTTCAAAATTTATATTGTATTTTTTTAACAAATTGCTTGTAAATTATATAGCATGCACTGCATTTGGGTTGATTTACGTCGATTATTGCGTAATAGGTCATTTTTTAACACTTCAACACATTTTTACAATTCTTTGGATCAAGCTTCTTGCCAGCCCTTGCTCATATCTGTGTGCGAGTACTCAACATAGATCAAGTTCAAGTATAGGGATTATTTCATATTCAGTGGGGAATCTAGGAGTACATTGTGGGTTGCCCTCTTATCAAATTAAATCAATTTTATATGCATTTACCTGCTCAAAATTAAAATTTAGCTATTGATTCTATTTATAGGGAGCTCTACTGTAATCAGTAATTCTTCAACTTAATTCACTCATTAGTAGAACTTGGGATGATCATATGTGGTGTGCAAAGTTTTCAATTCCTTATAAATAAGTGATATGAATAAACATTTAATCACAGTAGCACATAAAGTTGGAAAGTTTGCCTTGAAACTGGGATTATTGTGAATATCAAAACTTCATTAAGAAAAATCTTTCACATATAAGTCAAAATGGAATTAATATTTTCTACTACAACATTTTGGATTAAACGATATATGGAAAATTAATTATAGCGAAGCAATGAATGAAATTCCATATCAATAAATCATTTATTTTTCATAATCACTTTTGAAGAATGAGTAATAAATGCATGTAATAGGATAGGGTTCGCGAATTTAGGTATTGGATATTATTTTTTGAATTCGAACTAATTTTTTGAAATATGAGTGAAATTTACATTTAGAGTGTACAATGGGGGATTTTATTAGGAAATATTTTTTACGATTGCAGTTAACTTCTAGAAAAATAGAAACTCTTTGATATCTTCTAACCATAAAAATATTGTTAAGGTTACAGGTTCATTATTACCTTTAAAAAGCCCCAAAAAAAATTTAAAATTTTTAGTGGATTTTTAAAAATAGTCCCAAGCTTCTTAACGTTAATGAGGGTTGCAATTTATTCTACTCTTTCTGAATGCATTACGATCCCTTTGGGTTATAATGCATTTAAATAAATTAAGTAGTCTAATTTCTGTAGGATTTAATTTTCATATAAAAATTTAACAGGGGGGCTCATTCCCACTTGACCACAAAACTGAGAGTAAGCAATTTACAGTAAAGGCTAGTAAGTACTAGACAAATCTTCCAAAAATGATACGAGAAGCTAAAAATCAATATTCTTAGAAAGCTAATCACAATTTGCTTTATTACAAGGCACTCTCGCGCATTCAAAGAACTGCTTGGAAAAATACTTCCAAAGTTTCTCAAAATATTTTTAATCTAGTGCAGATTCTGTTTTTCTTAATTCTATTGCAGTTTGGGTTTTTTTATTCTTGTACCTAAATTCTAAGGCATTTTATCTATCTTTAGTAATTGAAATTGTTTATTTGTAAAAATATCTGAAGATTAACATTGAGATCAAATGTAACAAAAAATGGCATATTTGTTTAAACGTGTAGGCTACCTCATACAACATATAAATTGTATTATAATGTTCTACAGTTATTTGCGAATGAATTAGATAAATGGATTCATACAATATGCTAACATTTCTTGAATTCAATTAGAAAACATATCTTAATTATGTTTCGAAAAATCAAATTTCAAGTTTATTTATGAATATGTTAATTCGTAACTAGTATTTCTTACTGATTACTATATACAGTTACGATCATAGCTTGGATTTTAATTATAGAAACATGAATTTAACGCACGTTTAGTGCATCCAAACTATTTTAATACATTGCCAAAGTTTTAGACATGTCGTTGTGAATTGCATTTGTATATTTAATGTTTTTGCCTTGATTCTGTAACAATGATCTTGGAATGCATGAGAGAATGCATCTCTAAAAATCAATATTTTACAAATTTTTCCAAAAAATGAAGTCAATTTTAAATTTATAATTGTTTTTGAATTTAAATTACATGCAAATTCTTATATTACAAGTAAAATTAATTTTTTTATATTTACAATCTATTTATGTTGTAGATTCCAAATATACCTACTAGAGGATTGAATAAAATTTATGCTGAATGGTCCATGGTACTAATTTAAATAATGTAGTGTAGGCCCTGAATGGTCTTAGAAAAGCTACCGAATATAATATAGGTTAATGAAAATCTTATACAAGCAATTGTTGCAAAGGTCTTTTATGAAAGTTTCAGGTGACATTTAGTAGAGTTGTTATTCAGGGAATATGAGTGCAATGAAGCCTAACTTCAACCCACGAACAAACTTGAACTTTAATGTCAAACTGAAGAAAAATTGTTCTAATTTTTACAGCTGCACTTTAAAAAAGAACACCCTTGCTTTGAAAATTGCAATTTTATTTAATAAAAAACATTATTATGAAGTTAATGAAATATTGTTGCAGATTAATTAAGAATATTCTTACCTTAACTCTATTCGACGTGGGCTTTCTTGAGCTCCTCAGGTCTGCGGAGGGCTCATTTTCTCACCCACCCACTTTCTAATGTGTATTGAATTAGGATTTTTAAACGAAACTTTGCAAAAATATTCTTTATATCACACCTATAAATTTCTAATGTTTAGAAATATTATGTCAATATTATTTTTTATGACATTATCAAATTAAAAAATGTGAGTATTTTGTCAAATAAATAAAATATTGGTTTTAGCAGTTGGAAATGATGGAAATCGTTAAAAGTCATTCCTAACTTATCTAGGGTGGGGCCCGTAATGAGGAAGGACAAAAGTGTACGGGCACGGACCGAGCATACGGGCTCTGCAAGAATATTTGTTGTTGTTATTCGAAGATCTAAATTCTTAAAATCATTTTTTATGTACATTCGGTTTATTCTATGTATATTGTATTTCGTGTAACAACAACCGCCATGTAGAGTTATCGTAGATATTACAAAATATTACATAAAATATTACACATAGAATTCATTGCCTTCATCAATTTTAAGGAATTCCATTTCACTGTCATCTTCTGCTATTGCATTAATAATATGTACATTATATTTTAACGCAAGAAGCTTAGGTTGCTAACTTCAGAAGACTAGTTAGTATAATTTACTTATTTTAAAATTTCATACAAGCAGTTCAATGTAATTTCAATTTAATTATTTTCATTATGTTTGATGTGTTGTCAATTATAGTCAGGGCCAGATTTATATGCTTAAAAATATCCGGAAATATCCGTCATCAAACAATGTGCCGAAATTTCGAAAATATGCATAAGTAAAACTACATTGAAGGGAACAAATACACTTTTATACCAATATATACATAAATGTTGCTTCAAGTGATCAACAGTTACCGTAATGAAGCACAATTCCTAGATTAAGTTGTTGTCCAGCAAATAAATAGGTTTTAAAATTTCCAATAATTGTGATTATTTAGTTTCGAGGTTCTGCAGGAACAAATAATATTCAATGAAATATTTGGCGTTTGATATTCGATTAAATATGCGAGCTATCGTAGAAATATACTTTAAAAAACTGTGTCAAAATATGCGTAAAAATCTGCTTTGTATCTTAAGCATATAAATCCTAGCCCTGTTTATGGCTTTGATGTTTGAAACACACTTCGTTAGTTATTAACAGAATTTGTTGATTGATTTGCTCAAAACGGGACTTAATTATGATTTTATAGTTGTAAAATTAAACTTCTCAGTGATTTCAACTAAAAACTTACTTTTTTTGATGTAAACTTCTTTGATGGCTATAATAGATTAAGTATGTTTCTTTTTTATCGCACAGTTGAAGGTTTTCTCGTTGCATCAAGTAATTTTAGTTAAATAAAATTTAGCTACAGGCATAATGGGCTTAGCATACGGGCGCGGACAAACTGACGGGCCTATTTTCATGGGTATGGGCTACGGGCCGGGCACGGGCAGGGCCCTACCCTACCTTATATTATATTCTTGCAATATTCACTGACTTTTTTAGCACTAACAATAATAATAAGTTTTTTCAAAAATTTGAAATCATGCACTTGGTTGAAAATCAGACAATACATAAAATGAGCAAATATTTAGAAAATAGGGGGTTATGCCCCCAATAAATGTTAGGAAGAATCCCTAAGTCTCATTAGTAAAGCTCCATAACTTTTTGACTAAGAATCAAAAGTTTAATAGAGGGAGGAAATTTCCTCATGTCGAATAAAGTTAAGTTATTCTTAGTAAAGTACAAATAACCCCAAATTTCCAATATAAAGTCAAACGTACTTTATGAAATATGTAGAAGTTGTAATTACAATGCATAGAACCTAACATTTTCATTGATATGTCTACAAATTCTGTGATACTTCAATCATTCTGCGAGAGTCATTCACTCATTTAGAATATTATAAATAAGTCCAAGACGTTTAATGATATTAGCTATATAGATTATTTAGCTAAAGACTGTTCCCATGTAAAATAGTGTGTTCGTTTGTCTAGTATAATTGATGGGCGTGGAGGTAAACAGAAAATTTGTTTCTTGAATAATTCAATTGGATAAAGTGATTTATTTCCCTCATTAAAAGTTGAATAATTTCAAGCATGTAATCACTAACAGTTGTTGACCGACACAATGTGTTAACTTCGTGCTTATTTAGATAAATGCAATCTTGTTGATGTCAACTCGTTCAGTTTTTAACAATTACCCGGAGACTAATCGAGAAGATAATAGCATTAATTTCAAATGTCATTGCTAGAAATTATTTCCCTGATTTTCTGGTTATTTGGTTAAATCAAGGCTCTGATTTACAATACAAGCAATAAAATAACAGTTTTCGTATGTTGAAATGAGCATTAATTTTAGTTCTATTGTCCCAATAAAAAACCACAACTGTATTGTACAAGTATTTATTACTTATCCAAATGTTGATCCAGAGAGGAACATGGGTCGATGTATTATAAATAATTTGCCGAATTTTAAAAATAAATTAGAATTACACAACAGCACGCAACTGTACCAACTGCCGTGAATGCAATAATATTTAGAAACAATGTTTTGAAAAATAAAATTTACATTTTCAGTTTTTCAACCTCAGTATATAGATTTTATTATACTTTTCTAACATACTTTGGCATAGCATAAATTTAAAAACTTTTTTTGGTCCTAAGGTAGATCGATTTGCTATTAATATAATTGGGCGATCGTGCTTCGGCCAAACCTTTCAGCCCATGTCCATTTCTGTATTGGACACATGCAATGAATATGTACCCTAATGTTTATCCTATGACTTGACCTTTATTAAAAGTTTTATATAGAATAATCAATTTATGCTACAATTTATTATTTTCCTGCATTTTTCAGCTCTCAAACATAGAAGTAGACTAGCAGCTGCAAAGTGCCTTTTGAGAAAATCGAAATGTGTGGGACAAAATACTTTAGTTAATATATTTAGCCTGTAGTTGTATCAATTACTATAGTTGTTAGACAACTTTTTAAAAATACTACAATATTTTTTTTTCAGAAAGAAACAATCGTGTTGACTGTCTGGAACTTTGCAAATTTATCTTTTTAATTGTAAAATATAAACGAAAATAATTGAACCAATTAGAAAACTGACTCAAATGGCCAATAGAATCGATCGCAATGCTAATTTTATTGATCAAAGTATTAACACATAACAGGTTAGAATTATCATTCACTTAATCTAAATTAATAATTTATAAGCTTGAGTAAAATTATCAAAATTGAATAAAAAACTACTCACACTTACTGGCACTCATCTACATGTTGAACTTTACATGTCAATTTTAAGGATGACGAAATTTTTTTTTGATGCAATTATTTAATTCTAAATCTTAGAAAGTAAATGGTCCGAATAAATGAGATATCTAAAATTGAAGATAGCCCAAGTCAAGTTTTTGAATTTCAACTATAATGTGCGAAATCTATATATAATAACAAAATAGACTTCCGGCAAGTAATCCAATTTCAAAAACTAAGTTTACACATTCAAATGTTGTTTTAAAAGAATTTTCAAATATAATCAATTGGAATTTTTTATGTGGTCTTCTTCAGGGTGAGATCCATATGGAATACACTCAATTCTCTTTAAAAAGTCCCTTCTAAAAGCAAGCAAAAGTATTATGTACTTGGCTTAAGTAAATAAGATCCCACATAAAATATGAATCAAAATATTCAAAAGACAGTATTGTAGACATTTTTCGAATTAAGTAATTTATGGGTTATTATAAAATGATCCTTTGGGAATTAATTAGATTTTTACAGTTCATAAATTTAAATAAAAAATATTTTCCAATATAATTCATATGCATCCAAGCGTGACAGTAATTTTTAAATTTGAGAAATCACAAAAATGCTCCAAAACAAACTATTTTATCAAACAATGTTTTTAAAAAAAGAGCGCACGTGCTCAATGAAAGACTCACAAGTTTATAGAATCATCACTTAAATCGCTATAATTACTATAACCATATACTAGTAGGCGTAATTGTGAGTGCTTAATTCGGATGTTGATTTCACATTATAATGTTAATTAGAACTCGGATAGAAATTCGGCAAAATTCTGATATGTCATAATTTCTGAACACACTTAAACTAAATTAACTAACAAAATAGTTACTGGTTCTGGCTACCTTAAGTGTATGAGAAACAAAAGACAGTAGTTCTGCTATCCTTGCAACCATACTTCCTCAATTATTTTCTTTTAAAGAAATTAATAATGCTAGAAATGTTTCATATTAGTTTAATGCTTCAAATTATAATTAAAAATGATAACTGTTCATGAATAAATAACCTAGAAAACTCATCAACAAATACATGAATACATGCATATCAGTAGAAAACTAAAAACCGAAATTTTCGACGCATTCATGGAACGGAGAACACTAACTCCTAAAAGAGGGCTTTTGCCACCCTCATATTCAGATTTTGGCAACAAAAGAAACTACAGTTATGTTGAAACGTATTTGAACACCATTCATAGCAATGCATTTTTGTGATTATTCAAGAATTAAACAGTTTTTTCATAAAATGACTAACTTTTTCTTTGTTAATTCAAACTTTTTATAAATGTTTTGATCAGGAATTTAGTTTTTCACCCTTACCACTGTTTAGGCGCTTAGCTTTGTACATGTGTATTTGTGGTAGGCGTTTTTCTCAAATAAATGAAAATATTAACACGAACGTTCTTTAATGAAGTGCATGAAAATATGTATCTTTATCTGCCTACGATTAGCAAAATTGATAAAATTTACTAAAAATGGTTATATAGCTTTCAAGGGCTTTTGTAAAGCATTCAACTTTACAGTCGAATTGCAAACTCACTTGTTTTGAATGTAATTACTATCAATTTTAACATATCAGTTTTTATAAAATTTACTTCTTATAATTAACTATTGTCCATGAATTGAATTATAAATACATGAGTAATATACCGGTATATTTGTGAAAATTTTATAAAGTATCTCCTTAAGCATTAGAAAAGGTTTCAATCGAAATAATATTGTTTATTGGAAGTGTGAACTGATAAGTGTGAATAAAATACCTTAAAATTAAACTAGCTAAATTTAATTATAGTTAGTGGGGAAACGAACTTCACCTGTCTGCTTGCATTAATTAAGAGCGTAATTCTAAAGTACGGTGCGCAAAATTTGATTAAGAACGCCTTTAAATTGATACAAAATACTAGCAACTACAGATCAACTGTAACAATTAACTTAGAAGTTAAGTTTGGAATTTAAAATATTCTTAACCAAATATCCTAAAATGTTAATTTTCCGAAACTGGATGAACCTCTAATTGACTAAGAGAATATATTATACACAATATTTGCATAAAACTATTTTCCCAAGTCATTTTCTAGTGTTCTTATTGCTTTCATTAATAGAGTAGGGCAACACAGATATCATAATTCAATAAGCAAATTCGTTAGAAAATTTTCCAACACGTTAAGTAAAAAGTTCAGAAGTATACCTGATGCAGAAATGAAATTATTATCAAAAGCAAGATAAGAAGTTGAATGTTTCCTTATTTTTTGAAAGATTTCACTTCAGATGCAAAAAAATATATGAATAAGTTTTCATAATTTTGAGTAACTTGAAAATTTCTATTCCACTTCAACACTTAGTATCCAGATGGGCAAAGTCACTTTGCAAAACACTTAGCTCAAAATAATAAAGGCAAATTGTTTCAACTATATAAAGGCCTATGTGATAACTAGGAATTAAAAAAGCATGGGGGAAAGTCAATAATGCACTGACCTCTGTGCACTAAACTCATATGCTAAATTATTGATAAAATGTAATTATGTTCGATTTAGGTAAATTAATTCTTGAAAAGGCCTTTTGTATGGATAAATAGATTACACTAATTTATTGACAGCACAATAAAATCGAGCATATTCTATTTGAGGAGGCATAAATTTAATCTTGCAATAAGCCTTATTCACACCTCATTTTGAATTTGAATTGTGTGTAAAATTTTTATTATTTGCTATGAATCTATGCAAAAAAATAGTTTTTTTTATCACTTGCAAGCTTATTCAAGGTAGCTTAAAATATTTATATTTATTGGCATTTTGTAAGGTGTTTCCAAGAAATAATTTTTATTTCGATAATTCTCAAATTATGAAACACTTTAGTTGATTTATTCAAATTTCATTGAATGAACATACAAACAACTAGAAATCCTTATTTCTATAACAAATATATCATGTGTCTAATGATGAAAAAACCAGAGATAACACTATGGAATTGCAATGATAAATACATCCATTGATAAACATTTTAAAAACTTTAAATACAACATGAGAGAATTATTACTTAATCAAAATTTTACTATATATTATCAATTTATTTTAAAAAAATTAAATATTTTACTATCTAGTTAGTCTTAAGTCTGTATAGTTGTGAATAGAATTCTATTGTAAATGTCAAACAGCGAATGGCAACATGGAGTCGAAAATCATGCGGTTTCGATTGTCTACTCTGCTAGGTAATGCAAAGCAGTATATTGATTCATATCCTATTATATTACTATTTTGAAAGTGGATGTTTTATTTGAATTGTTTGGCGTTTTTTCTAGTGTCTTGTTTGCCAACTAGATTATTATTTCACAACAAGATTTTAGACAATAAAAAACATCACTTGAATACCTATTTCAATCAACATACTAATACTAGTAACTGGCATCTTAGAAATAATGCCATATTTAGGATTCCATTAGTACGCACTGAAACGCTTAAAAATACATTTGCTCATCGTGCAATAAAGATTCTAAATTCATAAATTTGTATTTATTATAATTTACTTTTTCATGGTAAAAAATTTCCTCAGTCTGCACTTGACTTGAGGACAAACAAGTGTTATAATTTTAATGTTAATGCTTGAATGAAAAATATTTGTGTTTGAGCTGCAACAGATAACTAAAACAACAGAAATTTATAAATTTCAGTTAGCAAATTGAACCTCACTTTGCTATAAGTCAAACTCCTATAAATATTTCATTTTTTTGGAATCACTGTAATTTGATGAATTTGAAAATATTAAAGCAGTTAATACATATTAGAAAACTAGTCGTTTGTAGTTTTGCAATACAGATAAGAAAATAGTAAACACATTAATGTAAAATATTAATGAATTACCAATATAACACCCATATACCAGAATATGCAACGCAAATATTTTAGCATTACATACGAAGCTAATTTTTACGTTCAGTGAACGAAGAATGGCATGAACTAAGATGTCGCTTTCTGTCTTCTGACAAACCTGCAAATTATAAATTAATTTAAGAAATAATGTTCAATGAAATCTTTAATCATTACTCTAATTGTCTTCTATGCAAGGACAACGGAAAGTATTAATAATTCTAAATTTTTCTCCTTTTCAAGAACAATATTAATGGATTTTAGTAATGCCAACAAATTTCTTATAATTTAATGATAATTTAAATTACCTTGTTGAAATGAGGGCATTCAAACATGGAAGAAAAATTGGCCTTCTTTATGAATATACATATATACATATTTATCAATTCCTAAAATGTAATGGAATGACTTGCTCTTGTTGGTAATAAATATTCTATTTTTAGTTTGGTATTAATAATTCACAATGAATGAAGAACATTTAAGGAGCACTAAGGGTTGGTTAGTTCGAATTAATTCAATCTCCTAGAAAGCTAGCAAACAAATATCATGAATTTTACCTAATCTGCAAAAAATGTTTTCTGCATAAATTGCAGACCAGAGTTAATGTTTTGATCTAAAGTTCAGTGAAAAACGTACATTATTGTTAAGCATTGAACTGTGGAACTCTAACATAATAATGTTACTGCTGCTTCAAAGATGATAACTGCTAAATGAAAATTCTAAATAAATCAACGTTTGGTTTTCTTAGCTTTCAAAAATAATATTTTGCAAACCTACATTAATAATTTATGTGATTTGTCCAATTTTTTCATTGTTTTTAATTGAGCTAGAGCTTATTCGCTATTTACCTCAATAGTTTTAGGACATTCCAAAAATAAGTTTTTCTGGGTGCAAAAGTATTATAACTTGCAACACAGACTACCACAGTGGTATATGATTGCACTTAACAAATTTAAGATTTTATAGTTAATGTAGCAATCTCTAACTTACACTTATCTAAGAGTCTGAAATGTATCACAAAACAAATACTCTCTTAAATCAGTATTCTTCATAATAACAACCTACTGCTAAAATGTGCGTGTACTTTATAGATTCTAAGACATTGTCGACTTCTTAAATTAGAATTTTTTATTTTCAACAGGTTAGAGATCGAATTTTATCTGAACTTCCTTTCATTTGTGCATAAAATCAGCCTTATAACCTTCTTCTACTGCAAAGATCTTCGATATTATTTTGTCTCTCTTGAACAGCTAGTCGTTGGCTAGACACAGTTAACAGATGATGGCTTTCATTTGGGAACAGAATTTTATATTAATTGTACAAACACGCCTAATTAATTCGAGCTTCTCAATTAGATACTCAGTCTACTCATTGAAGACTATTAATTTTTTTGCAAGCTTCCATTGTATGAAGATAATCGTATTTGATAACTACCAATGAATTTCACGGTTTTTTCTCAAGCCGGAGTACATATAGCACGGCCGCATATTTCCGACCGTATTGTTTCAAACTTGGATGAGAGTATGTCTGCAAATTAAATTAAAAGTGTAGTTAATCCAAATTTCTTGATTTTAAAGTTGAGGCAAAGTGTGGTTTGTATGATTACAAAAGTCTCCACTCATGGCCAAGTTGGCGATACACACACCAGAAAAACCTGTGACTAAGTCCGTCCTTCAGCATCTTAAAAGTTGCAGGGCCAAAAACCTTCACATATTCTAAGTTTTTCATGGAAACATATTGCCTTGTAATTGTTACACCAACTGCACCTGAAATATACAAATGCTTACATTTCGAATTATTGATATTGCATATAGTTTCACTATCTAAGTTTTCATAAATAATCACCATATTTACGATTAAATCAAAAATTTTCTTAACAAGTTTTCAATTCTTTTAACAACTAAATTAATTAATAATAAAAAATTGAATGCAAATTTAGAGAGATGAGTTTATAAAAAGTTTAGATGGCCATCGTTGTCACGCTAAAACCTTTTTTATTTATGCTTGAAATTATAATAATAGTGTATAACTCAAAATAAAGTTTTTTTAGAATTTTATATTCGTATTTCATGTAATTCAAAAGACACTAAATAGCTAAGAATACAGTGAAACCCACGCAGTGGATCATAATTTAAAGGTTGTAGCTTTGTAATATAACATGAATTTAGAAATACAAGATATTTGAACAATATCATAAATTTACAATTGCAATCATTTGTTAGTCGCAGTATAATGTATACATGGAATATTACAAAGATAATCAATTCTCTGCAGATTCAAAGTATTGTTTTGTGTTGTATTTCGTCTGGATAGTTAACAAATCTAAAAGAAATTGAGACATTTATACGAAGTTTGCTGTAGGTTCAGTCAAAATAAACAAGCAAGAAACCGTGTCTTGACGCCTTATTGGTATGTTATCTTTGTAAAACACCTTTGTAGGCAAGAATTAATTTTCGTATTATTTACCAGCTAAATCCCCGGCATATGTTGTTGAACTTAATAATGATAAACTGTTATAATGAAATAAACTTTTATAAATTTGTCCAAAATTTACGATGGAAATCAGCTGCAGAATTGCACTTTAAATGGAATTTCTAATTATAAATTAAATTAGTTTTAAAATTCATTATAAAATAGAATATTTTGTTAGCTGTAATCGAAAATAGTATCAATTTATTTTATAATTTCCACACCCAGTAACAAAAGCTTCCATCATCAATCAGCATTAAGTGTGCACTTAAATAGCAAACAATATAATTTTAATATAATATTGAAAATCAGGTAAGGTTTCATTCTTGCTATAACTCTTAGCAATTTCTCACCATAAGTACCCGAAATCAATTTTAGCGCGCCAAATCTTGTAGATGCATTGCAAGCAGAAAAAAAGATTTTCGGTATAAATTACTATTTTCGGAAAATAGATAAGTTTCAAAAAGTTTTGCCCAAAATCTAACTAGAAAATTTTTCAAATTGTCAAAAACCTGATTTCATCAACAATGCATCATGCTAACTGATAATTTCAATTCAGTTTTTTACAACAAAATGGCGAGTAAGAAGCAATTGATAATTAGAAATTTTTGAAAACACTCCTGCCTATGTGAAATAATAAAATTTATTGAAGCAATAATTGCTATGGAACCGAATAATAGTTGCGTTATTTAAATTATTGAAAATCGTAAAGGACTGTGAATATTGCGGAACAAAAATATCATTAAACATGCTTCAAAATCATTGCTTATCATATATCCATTTTTATGCTCACATTTCGGAAGAATGATGGCACGAGATTGAAATAAACATTGCCACAGATTTCTATAACACTTAAGTCTTATAGAAATCCATGACATTGCTATGGAAAATGAAACGTTTGATTTGCCTCAGCAAACTCAAGTTTTCCTATCAACAAGAGGAATTGGAATAGAAAGTTATGAAATTGATTCAAATTGGTCTTAGATATGTGTACCGTATGAGAAGGAGAAATTCGTACATTTGTAAATGGCGATTAGAAATTAATACATACAGAGACTACTTGAAACTAATACAGTAGCAGATAATTTGTTAGAATGTTTAAAAATAATATGCATAAAATATGCATTTCCTACATTGATGGCACAATGAAGAACAAAACTACACATTATAATAACCAATCGAATAGGCTTATAAACATAGTGTATTTCACGAGGACAGGGCTTAGAATTCTCTCAAGCATTTAACAGTTTCTTTTGCTTTATTGTTGAATTGCAAAATTTTAAATATCTAAGTGTAGTCCTTTTTCTAATTGAATAGGTTCGTGTCAGAATTTTTCATTGCAACATCTTAACAATCGATTCCCAACAATTTGCATTATATTGCAGGTGTGGTGGAATGCTATGTATATCCTAATCTTGTAAAAGATCATGAATATACTTAGTAAACAGTTACAGTTTTATATGTAACTAATTGCCACCACGTTGATGATTGGTTCTATTTGTTTAAGAAAAATGACAAATTTAATGAATTTTTAAATTTTTTTCACTGATCAACTTAAAAATGAACTGAATTTCTTAGAAGGTTGCAGTTAGATCATCGAACGACAACTAATATAAAAGTATCTGCGAAATCACAGGGTCACTCAAGATATGAATTCACAAAAATTCTTAGCAACATAAATACACATAACTGAAATATTTATTTAAATTTCGGAAGTTTTGGTTAAGAATGCTATGGACTTGCTCAAATAAATTTACTAGAGGAGCAGTAAATAAAGTTGTGCATCACAAACTATTGAAAAAAATGACAAAACAAACATAGTGAATTTCTAAATAATGCTCTTAAAAAATTATATAAACTTAAGGACATTTCGAAAAGTTTCTTAAGCAATAATGTGGCATCGTTGCTATTGAAAATCTAAAAGATTTGAACGAATGATATTCGATTTACAATATCCCTGATAAATTTCTATTGTATACAGGTTAAACTTTTCTTGCCAGATGTAGGAAATTACTTACACATTAAAAATGAATAATTCTTTTTCCAAAAACAGCATTAATTAGAATACTTTTTTAAATATGATACTACTAGTTGTGAATTGTATTGGGTTTTATCTTCTAAATGATCTACAGTGTCTGGTCCAAAAAAATATTCATGGAGATTGAGGCTCGAATGTCTTTCTTGCGTTACTTAAGTGATATAATAATTAATTTAAAACGTCGAAAGATGTATCATCTGACTACTAAAGAGATTTGGTTAGTATTCATCACAATTCTGTTTTTGTCAGAATTAGAAATTGCTAATGCGTATCAAAGTAATCTGTGATTTTACTCAGATGAAAGGGGGTGATATGCAAGAGTATTTTTTGACAGCTCAGAAGTTCAATAGCAGTGTCTATTTTAACCTTTGTTCAGTACAATATCCAAAAATATATTCCAACTGAAATTACCCAATTGCAAGCCAAAGCTAATAACCCCTGCAGTTCAATTGCAAATGTCTTTCGCATATTTCACAAATGTGTTTGAAAATTGTATTATGAGTTAGATATTTGAAGCATGATGCATACAGAACTAAACTTAATTTATCTAGTCCTGCAGGCGCATTGGAAGTGTGGAATTTTAAATCCTATGACACGATGAATCTGCATAACAGGTTAAGATGAAATTTTCTGCAGTGAAAGATATTTCCCTTAATTCGCAACCAATTTTCTGGCTGATGCATAGTGCCTGGGCCTTTCCGAAAATTATAATAAAAATTTTTTTTTGATTTTTTGTATATAATCGACTTATGATGACTTCCTATTTACAGTACTTTATTGTGTGATGTATAACTTACATTAGTCATAAAACAATAATACTACTTGTTATGATTAGAATATTGCACATATTGTAGGGTATCTTTGAGAAGTGTTAATTGACAATTTAATGTGACCTGAATTTATAATTTATAGTTTGTCAGCTTTATTATTGCGCTTATTAAATGTACTTAATCATAAGAATTTAATTTTTTATTACTTTAACTTCATTACGTGCTGATTTCACAATCGCAATCTCATTCCATAAATCACTCATTGAATAATGTGATAATAAATGAACGAAACAAATTTCATTTAAATATTAAAATTAAAGTAGAATTTAGAATATTTCATTCAGAATTGCATTTTCTGCTTTTACTTAAAACAAGTTTATTTAAGTTTCTAAAGTGCAGTTATGTACCTCGTGAAAACAGGGTAGAGTGTAGGCAACTATTTAATCCACCAAAGAAACATTAAGAAAAATTTCGACCTTCACAACATTTTCATCAAATGATAATTCTCGAATTCAACCAAATCGAAAAAAACAAAACTGGAACGATTGAATTTTTGAAGACTGACTGGAATCATATATATTTGGCCACACATTTACTCAGTCAGAATTTCAGTTCTTGTTCTATATATATATATATATATATATATATAGGTATATATATATGCAGTATATACCTATGACATCAGATATTAGCATGCTTAATGTTAGAAAACTTGGGATATTTACTTTCAAGGAAAAAATCCATAAATTTGATATTGTTAAAAATGCTAAAAAATTTTAAGTTTTAATTTTTCCAATTTGTTAGACATCAGAATTGTAGAAAACTCTTAAATTCACAAAAACACATACATGGTAATGCTATCAGATATTCTTCAACAAATGTGTCTAATCTCATGGACATGTTCAAACTCTATGTGTTATTCAATTTACAAACACAGTTTATGAAGTTTGTATAATTTTCAATTTTTTGTAAACATTTTGGTTTAATCCAAGGATTAAAATGTTTTCTAAAAATTGTTTAGTTTAATTAACTGAACCTACATTACAGAAATAGTTATTAAACTTTCCGGTTGATTAATCAAGGATGATGTATTTTGGATTTCTACCAAAATATAGCAATTCATAAAATGTTGAATTGAGCTATTGTCATACTGCATATTACAAAACTTTGCGTAACAACAAAAAAATTAGCAATATTTAGAAGTTATTCTTTTTTTATAAACAATATTTTAATTGCAGTGGCAGTAGAATAGAAGTACTTAATACAACAAACTATACTAATCAATTACATCACTCCATGTTGTTAGTAAATATCTAAGTATGTGCCACAAGTACGTATGCAATGTAATTATAAATACATTTTGATATGCATATGATGTCAAAGTCTATTCTGTATAAGAGCATAGAACAAATAAATGTCAAATAATTGTATGTAGTTTAAAAATGATGAGGTTATTCTGACCCTATGATAGCTATAATTGTGCCATTGATTGTTTCGAATTTTTCCTATGTGAATAATTGTACAGAGGAGTGAAATTTAGAGAAATGATCTGTTGTCTACAAGTGCTTCCTTGAGTGACGGAGAGCATTAAATTTCTTCAAAGGCAAAAGTTTCATATAGCAGCCTGACTAATGTTCTCATTATATATTGGTCGAATCACAATTCGCGGAATTACTACTTCAGTGTTGTTTTATTTTAAACTAATTGTTTCTAACACGTAATAAATTAAATTTTTAAAGCTTCTGTCTGTAGAAAATAACAAATTGTTAACATGCATTTAATTGCAATCAATTTATTTATAAATTTTTAATCTAATTAATGCAACATTCCATTACATTTATTGTTCCATTTTGTTAATATTTGCTGATGAAAATAAATTTAATTTAAAATGATGGAGAGGAAAAGTGGCATAAAACTCGCGTTAGAATCTCGTTGTTAGTAATTATACATTTTTCCACAATTAGCAACGCGACTATAATTGTTGTAGCAAATGTATTCCGTTGAAATATCGAAAATGTTTCTAGTCAGCGTTTGCATCTAACCTACCAGGTTTAATAAATTATTTTTTAATAAAAATTGACAAATATAGTTCTATTTAAGGACATTATTATCAACCTTAGGTTTTGCAAAATATATGTTCTGCAATTTATTAAAGAAGAATCTTATTAATTTTAATTCACTTAAAAAGATAATCCCTTAGATTAAAAAAACTATATCGCAATTGCTTGGTTGGATATTTCTAAAGCATTTACTCAATCAATCATAAATTATTATATAAGAAACTTTGGCATATAGGCATGGGTAATAATAGGGTACTTTTCATCTCAAATTATCTTATTAACAGAATTCAACCGGTTAAAATAAATAAAGTATTTTCAAGTTGGCTTCTGATAAAAAATGGTACACCACAGGGAACTATTCAAGGCCATTTACTATTTGATATTTATATAAATGAAATGAAATATCATGCTAAGATCAATCTTATCAAATATGCTGATGATACCTGTTTATTTTGTGATGACAAATCTGATGATAAGGCATTAAATCAAAATGAGCTTAAGCTGTCAATCTTTATGCAATTACTTTTCAATGCATAAATTAAAAATAAATGCTAAAAAGCTGAATTTTGTTTACTTAGTCGTCATAATGTTGAAAAAAACTGTCAAAAAAATTCCAAAGTTTATAAAATTTCATTTTTTAAATATTTAGGGGTTACATGTTTAATGAACATGTTAAATCATTAGAAAAGAAAATTGCTATTGGTATAAAAACTATAAGCCATGTTCTGAACCAACTACCAGAAAATGCAATTATACAACTTCTATAACATTTGGTAATTACCATTTTAATTATAGTAGTATTTTATTTACAAGCATACGCGAAGAACTAATTAAAAGACTTGAAATTCAATATAAATAGGCCATTAATGTTTGCAAAAGAAATTCTAGTGCTTTGAAAAAATGCATTTATAAACAAATCCAAGTCCTAAACAGTTAATTTAAATAAATACCGCCACTAATTTTATAAAATTGCCAAATTACTTCCACCTCATAATTACATAAAGTTTCCAGAATTTTCAAAGAAGTTTAACGAAAGAGCAAAAAGATTTACTAAAACCAAGTATAAATCTAAAATTAAACAGCATTCGTTTATAAATAATGACAATAGAATGAATTCTATTCAAGAGATCAAATGTATTAAAAACTTAAAGCAATTTCGCAAACGTGTTAAGGAATTAATTCTAAAACATCTGTGGAAAAACTTGGCTAAGCTACAAATTTTATAATATTGATTATACTACAACAAGACAACAATATCCGTAGCTTGAAAAAGGTTTTCTTGTAAATAGCGCATGTATTTCATTTTTTATTTTGTGCATTTACCGGAGCTATTTAGAGATTTATCCGTTGTAAATTGTAAGCAAAATCTCTAAATATAAAATATCTTTTCTTATCTTATCTTTTTTTCTCCGAAATTCTATGTATAATTTAACAGCTTAGTGTTACTATACAAACATGTTAACAAACTAACTACTACTACGCATTGCTTTAACCATGTAATCACTATTAACAAGCATACAAACTGTGATATTCTAAATGAAATTCATTTAGAAACTCGTACATTGTAAAAACTGTAAGTTTATGGAATAAATTTCAAAAAAATTAGAATGCAAATGGATTGCATAAATGTTAAATGTAAACTGCCTCGGATTAAAAAAGATAACTAATGTGAAAAAAGAATCGAATGATGCAGCTGCCAAGAAGTGCTATAATACTATTGATGCATGCAGCGACCAATGGAATTTCAGTAGAAGCTCTATAAACATCAATTCCTATGATATAGATATTCAAAGATTATCAATTGTTAACCGAATTGTTTCAGATAGCAAAAAACTGGTGGATCATTTCAATAAAATATTCGGGGCTGGAAATCTTAAGTCGTTTTATATGTAAATTGGATGGAACCAATATCATCATTTTATAAATTGTATTGATTATAAAAATCATACAGATAAAAAATTCAATAAATTTAAATCAGATATTCAAGGATTTTATAATTTTAACTTTCCTAAATTCTTCTATAAAAATTTAGGCAATTCAATTGTAAGTCTACATTTCACTTTAGATTATCTTCATTAAAGGAAATAGGAAACATTGCAAAAAATCTAGACATCATTAATCTTTAGGTTCGAATCATTTTCCATACTTTAAATTTTTTTTTCATATATTTGGAGAATATCTATCATTTGCATTTAACCTATCGAATAATTGAAAATGAATTTCTGGAAAGTGACAAATCCAACTAACATAAAAATGAGAATTCCTTTATTCCACAAAGTTGTAGGCCAAACCTCAATCACAATATTAGGGTTGCAATGTATGTAAATGATAGAATTTAACATTTCAATCATAGTGAAATGTATCAATTTGCCTCATACTCATGAAAGTCTTCTAGCTAATTCATATTCGATTAACTAAAAATTAAAATCGAAAAAACGCAATTCACTTTATATTACTATTATTATTATTATTATTATTATTATTATTATTATTATTCTTACTTCTCACAGCTTCATGCTGGTATTCCTCTCGGCTCGGGGAACTCACCAGTTCCCAGGGAGTCTGAGAGATTTCCTCAGGACTTTATCTGTACCTAACAATGCTGCCTTCTGTGCTACCACTCCTCCTCACTTTGGTACTCCCAATTCCTCCAAGTATCTCTGATGCTTTCTATTTCCTCTGCCAACTCCCTGTACTTGTCTATCTTCCCTTTCTCCATGTTTTCTACATTTCTGTTCTTTGGTACTGCTATGTCTATCACTGTTCCCAATCTTTTCTCTTTGTCTACTACTACTATGTCTGGCCTCCATGCTTCTATCGCCTTGTTTGTCTGTATGCTGAAGTCCCATAGTTCTTATTGCTTGCTCCTGTGCTGCCATTATCAGTGCTTCTGTTTATATTTTTAGTCCTGCTTTCTTTAACCACTTGTTGATCTCTTCTCTGTAACACATTTCTGTGTTCCTCCAGTATTCTCCATGCATTTCCTTCTGCCTACAACTTGTTTGTCTCTCTGATTCCATCCTAATCTGGTATACCTTCTTTCCTTCACTCTTAGTTCTTATCTTCCTTAACTCCTTAGTGACCTACAGTAGGGACCCTCTAGGTTGTGCTTCTACGTATTCTTTTAGCCCTAGTGCTTCTGCTTCTACAGTTTCCTCCACATTTAGCAGTCCTTTTCCTCCTTTATACCTTGCCATGTACAACCTATCAACATCTCCATTTAAGTTGAAAGCCCTCTCTGCTGTAGTATCTTCCTTGTCTCCCTGTCTAGTTCCCTAAGTTCATTCTTGTTCCATCTAACTATTCCTGCCGAATATCTCAACACTGGTATCACCCATGTATTAATTGCTTTTATACTATTCTGCCCATTCAATGCTGACTTCTCTATTCTCCTTAATTCTTTCCTTAGCCTCATCTTCATCTTCTTCTGATCTGTCCTGTCCTCAAACCATCCCCATCGACACACTTGCCTCTAGTAATTGTCACTGCTGCACACTTTCCTAATCCAAACTCCAACCCTGAATCTCTGCTTGCTTTTTCCAATGTCTCCACTTGCTTCTGCAACATCTTCCTTGAACTAGCATACATCTTCAGGTCATCCATGTACCATAGGTGGCTCACTGCTCTACCATTCTTCTCCAGCTTATACCCTATACCTGTCTCCTTAAAGTTTTCTGTGATAGGGATTAAGCTAACTACAAACAGTAGTGGTGCTAAGCTGTCTCCCTGGAATATGCCTCGCCTAAACCTCAACCTGTGCCCGTCAATCTCAGTCGGCCACTTTCCCATCTCCCTCTCTAGAAACTCAACCCATTTCCATAAAACTCCATTGGCCTCTAGCGTCTTCAATACCCACCTATGTGATATGCTGTCATATGCCTTCCTGTAGTCTATCCATGCCATTGCTAAGTTTTTCTTCCTCATTCTACAATTCTCCACCACTGCCTGGTCTATTATCAACTGATCTTTGCAGCCTCTCATCTTTGTCCTGCATCCCTTTT
>CABFPE010000752.1:174846-186102 GCA_900660155.1 Hofstenia miamia
CATTATTGCATAAAATCCAGTACTGTGTAAAAATCGGACTTACGCAGTACTTTAGTTCAACTGTAATGCACTTGTATTGCCAAATTTTCACTTTATGTTGTTTCTAAATTCGTTAGAACAAGTTATTACGACACCTCCCATTAATCAAAAACTTATCAATTTGGAAAATAACGAAAAAAATTTAGTAACTATGATTAGAGAATATACAGGGGGTACCCATAAGTTTCTGCAGTGACAGAAATTAATTTGTTGAAGAATTCGTGGCATCCACAAACTTGTAAAATTCAGTATTAACATCTTGTGCTTTTCTCGCATTAAAAAGCTCGGTTTTCTTGCTTTCGTGCGTTGTTAACAATCTTGACCATCGATCGAAGGCTCAGCGCTTCGTGATTGCAGCTCACACCGAAGCTTCACCTCTGCTTGCGCTGTTACGGTTGATCATTCGAATTTTCTCAACCGTTTGTTTCAAGTAAAGTTAAAAGAGATTGGACTGAACGTTCTGGAACATCCTCCTTATTCCCCAGACTTGGCCCCATCAGATTTTTATTTGTTTATGCCAATGAAAGCCTGTCTACGAGGACAATATTTGGACTCAGCTGAAGCGGTGAATATGAAAATCCAAAACTGGCTGGACACTAAAGACCCAAAGTTCTTTGCAAATGGAATAAATAAATTACCTGATCGATGGCAACGATGCATCAAGAGTGGTGGAAGCTATTTTGAACATCTGAAAGATGTTGATTAATAAATATTTGCTGGTTTTTTTCATGTGTTTTTCCTTTACTGCAGAAACTTATGGGTACCCCTGTATTTAAAAAATTATTAATAAATTTAATATAAAATATCAAAATGCTAACTTCGTTCTTAAAGAAATTAGTAATGTAATGGTACGACTAGACAAGACAATGTCATATTTCACGCAGTAGTAAATAGTACAACAAAAAAGAAAATCAACATGAAGAAATTTAAAGGATCATTGATTTACATCACAATTATAAAATTTGTGCAAACCATAAGCGTGGCCATTCATCTAGCACACCATCAAACCATTCAGACCACTTCACTTTAAGAAGGAAAAATATCTTTTCTATTTATTTTGTTTACGTTATTAATAAATAATTTATCTCATTTATCAAATTCCAACTCAAATCACTTTTCTCAACACCAAACAATTTTGGAAAATACATATGCGAAACTAAATTTCACTTGATAAGTATGTGGGATGATTTTCTTTGAACGATCGTATCAAAAACTATGTAGTTTAGATTACTTAAAAAGCTCTCAACTATTTAAAAAATATTAACCTACACATTTGAAAATATTGGTTGTTCTGGTTGAAAATTTTATAATCTGTTATGTCCTTGGATTATAGCTAATAACTGAAATATTATTAAAAAATGAGCGTTGTATTAGTTAGTGTCAATCATTAGTGGAATACCAGGAGCTTCACAATCTGAAATCAAAAAAAGCTTTTATACAGAAGTTATGAGTGTGGTAAACGTTGTCCCTATTTATCAATAATAGCAACGAAATTCAAAATTTCTTTTCGCAAATTTTTATAGAAACACAGAAGGAACACGAGGTGACTAAACGCTCCTCAGTGTTATTTCGCGAAATTCGGAATTTCCTTGATTATCAAGAACCTCCTCTCGAAATCAATTAAATTGTAAAACCTGAATAGCAACATAACTGTTAAGTGTAATTGCATTATATTTATTTTGTCTAAATATTATAAAAATTTGACTATGTTCACAGCATAGACAATTGATATAACTCAATCGGGTGTATTTTGCATGATTTAATATAGAGGCATTGTATTAAACAGTTGGAGCATTGCCGGCATTTGTTTAAAGAAAGCGAAATCGCTAATCGCATCATTTAGATAAAATAGTCTTATCTGTTTGGCGATTTCACATTAAAATCTGAATTTGTTCATAGTAGAATAGTTTCCTATGAATACTATTATTTTTATTCATAGAGATAAAACAGGGGGCAATTAGGCTATATAAATATTTTTCCATAATTTGAAACATTTCAAAATCTCTATAACTATATAACTATAGCAAAGCCAATGCATAAGGAATTTTGCAAAACACATACCTTCCCATTTAAACGTGATTTCAATAAATTTTATGATCCTATAGCAATTAAATCTTGAGAACCCATGTAATGTAAAAAACATTGAGAAAGTGAAAAATATTAGAAGTTATTTTCTCCTGAAATTTTTAACTCAGTTCATCCTGCAAAGTGACATCTCGATCACCATAAATTCACAAATCACTTTCATCTAACAATTTTTTTTACCCTGTTGTTCCTCTCGCAAATTTCATTATTAAAAATATTGATTTTAATCTATGGTCTACCTTTAAATTTTTTAAATGTTAACTATTCAAAATCTGTTTAAAGTCAATTTCAAAATAAGTTATATTTTCTAAGTGTTCAAATATTGTTATTATTTTTATTTTGAAAATTTGTCTACAGCAAAACAAAAATGGAAATATTTGTAAAAATTATTGGCAATAAAGCGGCATTAAGATTGAAATACAACTATGGCAAAATATTGAAATAATTAATTACAGTAAGAAAATAGTAAATTTATTAAGGGAAGTGATCCAAATTCAATACGTTAACAACACCGTTAACAAATGGTGTTTTACGTTAACATGACCGTAAACCAAATCGTTAACTTACACTAAAAATAATTCGCTAAAGATGAAGTTTACGTTAAAGACGTGTTTTTTCCTTAAATGTTATTACAAATAACTTTGACACATTTAGGTTGTGCACATTTCTTCAAATATATCCATGCAAATAAATTTATTAAGCGTATGCAGATATTTGAAGCTAGAATTGTTGTTTACGGTTGCATTTTCACTTGTTAACGTATTGAATTTGGATCACTTCCCTAAATGAAACTTCTAAGCATCTAGGAAAATTTGAATAGATCAAAAATAAATGTTGTTGCATTGCACTTTTTGACTTTAGCAAGGCCTTAATTCTATGAATTTTTATATTTTGGAAAAGAAATTAGAAAAATGATTTTCTTAAACTCAGGAAGTAGAGGGCACTCTTTTAGAACTCATTGTATTTTCATTATATGTAAATTATATAATTGCTAATGTTAAAATCTGGGAAATCTATCAGTACGTTGATGATATCTGTTTATTAACAAAAGCCAAAAATGCATTTATTGTTGCTAAGATCATGCAATCAAATATTGAAAAATTAGGAATATATTTTGATGATTACCATCTAAAAACCGTAGACAAAATTTTATTTGTTGTCCTTCAACCTAATCAATTAACAACTATAAATAAAGATATTGAATTAAAAATATGTGACAAGACCCGAGATCAACAAAATCAATTAAATATTTAGGTGTCCAAAAGTGATAATGCATTAAATTTTGTTGAGTTCTTAATAAATATAATCAGGAAAATTTCTTCTAACTCAATATTTATACCACCTACAGTACGATGTTTTGGTGAATTATATCACACTCAAATAATAAAAGCATTTTGGATGTTACACGTACAATATTGCTACTTCCTCTTATTACATCTACCTGCTAAAAGCCGGCACCTACTTACAGATCCTAAAATACAACAGGACTACAAATATTTAACTTTTGCTCGCAAATATGACACTGCAACTGAGTATCACAACAAGTACAGAATTTTAACTCTTTTCTAGAAAAAATTCTATCGCAACCTGAAAAAAAGAAAAACAATAGACCCTAGGGGATGAAAAAAAATTGCACTCGTTTCAAGATTTTATAGAACCTCTTATTCTTACTATTATAATTAGGTAAATGTAAATTACTCTTTATACACTTACATTTTAACATTTTAGCCATTGCTTCAACTCCCTTAAGAATAATTATTTAACAATGCATCTAAATTTTGTATTTTAGGAAAAATTCAGTAAGCACAAAGTTATCTGTTATATGTGAAACTTGATCCTATTATCAAAATATACGACAGATTTTATCATCAACATGCAATTATAATAAAATTTTATCAGATATGCAAATAGACCCTATTTTTATGAGATTCCAATGCGTTGTATATCTTACCATAATAAATAAGAAATATGACATTTTAAAATTCATTACTTGCTTAAAACTAATCTTACGATATATTTATAATTTTTCAACAGCAAAATTGCTGCCAGTGGCACAGTGGAAAGATGTTAACTGTTACCTGTTAACAACCACAAAATCTTGATTAATAAAAAATTCTGATTAATAAGTTAAATTAAAATAATAGATTGACTGTTAAACTATTGTTTTACATATCTTTGTTTACAACAAAGGTTTAACTAAGTCTTTTGATCATCACAGTAGAACTTCGGAACATAATTCATTTTTATTAATTACTTAGCAATCTCTAGAAGACAAAAATCAAAATTCGTGTTGCAACATTTGTGATATACACCACACATGACAATATCATTGGTATTTCCTTTATACTAGTCACGCTGTGTAAAGTATTAAAAGGGAATTTTCAAACTAATTTTTCTTTTACTCTACATAACCTTTTATGACCCTCTGAATAGCACAGTTGCTCAATCAATTTTCAATCCCAATTTTTTTGGAAATAAATGCAAATTTTCGTATTAAAGTTAATACTTGCTTGAAGGCTATATGGAAAAAGAGTTAATTAATTTATTACTCCATGCTCCCTAGCCCTTCCAATTTCCACTTCAAATGCATGATTAACAAATAACGTTGAGAAAATTTTTCTAAAGCAAATTTTATTGATTTTGCAATTTAGAAGAGAGAACGCTTTCTGTTGTTGGGAACTTCAAATGAGTGACAAATTAGCTTAATATACCAAATGTAGAGTTACTTCACTTAAAATCACAATAAGTGAAAACTTTATTCTTTATAAAGTCTAAAAATATATTCTTTCTATGTTTCTATTCAATTTATAAATGTTTAATATTTAAATTTGATTTTTTCTTTAACCTTTTAAAAATGCCATGCATTGTGAAAGTACATTACTTAAAATTTAATGAAAATGGAACTTTACAATTATCTGCGTGTTATCTGCCAATTACATGCACATGGTAACTACTTGTTATATTAAAAAAATTATATTAACAGCGCTTCTAAATGTAACTTCTATTATGGATTTGACTAATCCAAAGAAATTTATAAATTTATATATACGTAAAACTCAGAAAACCTAAATCAACGTTTATATTATCATTCTTATATAAACAGATTTGGAAACAACTCAGTTTGATTCCTATGTTTGTATTTTTAAACAAAATATAATTCTTTCCTTGTACTTTCTGGAAGTATCAAATCAGATACCATGGTAATAAATAAACCGAATACGATTGCTTACATTTACTTAGTTGGGGAGTCTTCACATTTATTAAAGAGTATTGGTAACATTTCTTAGGCATTCTTAAACTCAAGCAATTAAGATTGATGATGTGCATTTATTTGGAATATAGATATACGTTATGACATAGTCATGCTGCAGATATTGAATAAAATTTAAAAGACAGCAGTGAAATTAACCTAAGTTATGGAGATATATATATATATATATATTTCTGAAAAATCCACACTCTTGTTGTACTGAAAACAAGTTTAAGATTAACTTTTTGTGTGGATTGCATCTAAATCTAAATAAATCAGGATGCAAATAAATATGTATTAACCTATAGTTTATATCCCACAATATTAATGAAATTTGTGGTGCAACCAAATTTTCAAAAGCCATTCTGTTTGGAAATTGATGCTTCTAACAGGATGTTGTGCCGTATTCTACAAGGACTCTTAACGAAGACCTTTGGCGTTTATCAGTCATAAATTCACTGCAGCGGATCGTGAATTCTTTGCTCTTCAATGGGCTATTAGTAAGTTTCGATCATATGTTCACGGCATTCAGTTCACTGTATTTTCAGATCATCAGCCACTTCTGGGACTTATCAAGGGTCGACCAAATAATGGAAGGCAAGCTAGATACAAATGAAAATTATAGGAATAAAATTTTGATTTGAAGTATATAGAGGAAGAAATCAATGTAGTAGCAGACATTTTTAACAAGTCACAGTTTAATCCATCAGCAGAAGTCTTTATTCCATATAAAAACGTTATAGCGAAAGTGACAAAAACTGATAACTATGATGAACAAGAAATATTATTTAGAAGTATCACAATACTGGTCATTTTCCAATCGAACTTAATAGACGAGCAATCCCTGAAGCTTGCCACAAAATACCATTATTAAGAAAGAAATTACGAGAATTTTTTAACAACCGCACAAAGTGTGGGCAGAAACCGCATGGACGTTCATGAAGATATCTTGATCAACTTCCAAACAACGTGTTACTTCGCGAAGTTCTTTGCGTCGATTTAGTAAAACCATTGCGTCCTGGTTCCTAATGTCAACGCTTTTATTAACCATGACATTGACTCCCGATGGCTAGAATCATGTTCACTTTCATCTCTATCAGCATCCGCAGTGACAAAAGACAAAACCAGTCATAAAAAACTGGATGCGAAGACATATAGCACCACGCCTAATCCATTTAGATGGGGGACTCAGTTTATTTCCCGTGTTTTCAGTGGCATTCTAAATTATTTGAAGATCTGTAATTATTACACTATACCTAATAATCCACAGGGTAATGGGGGCTGGTCAAGCAGTAACGGAATTTCTTTTTTGCTGTTAAAATGGATGTTACTCATTCAATAATGAATTATTTTTTATTGAAATGTATCATGTGTGATTCCTTAGTAGGTTCATCAATGAGACAATTTTTTTTAGAAATATATTTTTCTTTGATCTATGAACACAAAACTAGTCGGTAACGGAATTTCAAAAGGCTAGCATCACTTTTACAAGTATGTACCATTTACATCAGAACATACTGTTCCTCTATAAAATTAAGAAACTAATTTTTTCTGCATGGTAAAGAAATTTCATGTTAACGAAATTTCATGGTAACGGCATTTCAATGGCCCTGTTACCAGGCATAGACTCTATTTTTTTTACTTATTTTTACCATTATTCCCAAATTATTGCATTAATTTCACTGTAATTAACGCCTTCAGGAGCATATAAGTGTGTATAAAGAAGAACAGCGTAGCTTCAATCTTCCTTTTTACCACTAAGTGCTAACTATCGCGTAACTAAGTCTAATGGGATTTTTGGGAGAGTTCACAAAACGCTCAAAGATCGACTACGAGACATGTTTTTTCCAAGTTGTTTTTCAAATAAATATCTCACTCAGTTCTGTGACAAAATCATCTACTTTTAACATTTTCTGCCTTGGTTCACCAACTTACCCATTTGATTTTGGCTAAGAATCGCGTCGCTTGTTAGAATAGATTGATCTTTTCTATTTTTAATCAATTAGTTATGTAATTACTTAACAAAAATTCTCAAGCATTATTTAAAATAGATGCATTCATGAACCAAATGTTTATGTAAAACAACTTTTTTAGGCCAGTGTACTAAATATTAGGATGATGATAGTGTTTAGAGCCCGTTCTAATTCTCTCTAGTTCTCTCTCTCTATATATATATTATATATATATATAAATATAAATATATATATATATATATATATTTTTAATTAAAAAATCTATTACTCATAAGTTCCTATACCACTGCTTTATGAAGTTGCTCCATATATATTGTTATGGAACATTTCCAAACATTTTGAAACATTAGATCTGTAGAATAGGCTTTATATTATCAAGTATTTTATAACTGAAATTAACTTTAGTAGCCGTTATTTATTTAAAAACTATTTTCGTTTTGTTTCCAAGAGTGACATCTAAATTTAATGTCTAGTTACAGATGTTTAATAGACTCGACTGATTCCATGAATCTTCTTCAAGAACCCATCTTTTGAATAGCTATGCTTATAAATCTAAGATCAAATAGGAGTGTCTTGAAATTTTACAGAAAGACATAATTTAAATTTTACAATTTTTTAGTATAACCAGTGCTTTCCTCTATAATAGTATGTATATTGTGCAAAACATAGAAGAAAAAATATATTTTTTAAAATTTTTGAACCATACGAGCTTTACTGTGAATTGAGTTTGAAATGTTGATATTACACAATAAAATTACATATATTTCTAAATTAATTATTAATATGTTTGTCTGATTGAACAAATGTTGACAAAAACAGCTTCTTATAAACATTAAATTCATAAAAATTAAAGTTTTGGGAGAAGACTGGTAATTTAGATTAATATCAGTAAATCATTAGCTCCTTGTAATATTAGAATTTAGCTTTTCTCTTTTCCGAAGTGAAGAGACTCAACGACTATTTCATTGGTGTTTTATTAAAATTGTAAAAATAGTTTTTTCTAGGACAATTAAAATTGCAAATTTTCCTAAGGTGCATTGTTCAATTTTCGCATGCAATATACCTAATTCTAAATATCTCCGTTGAGATATGTTTTACAATGGGAGTCTATTTCAATAAAACAACGTCCTTATTTTAGAAAATGCTGAGCGCCAAAAAGTCGTGTATGATAATTAAATTTTATTATTTCATAATTCCATACTTTGAAATATTAGATGGCTATTTGCTTTGTCTGTGCTGCCTTTAAATTAATGCAATAGAGATATTAATGTATCAAGCTGCAAACATATACTTTCTTAAAAGTACACGCGCTTAAGTATTTGTAAGCTCGACCACATTTAAAAATTTACGCCGGTTTTCAACACTCATTTGATTGAATATAAAAGTAACAATTTGCAAGTGTTTACATGTTTAAATATTTACTAGTTTTAAGACTAGGTTAATTCAATAAAATTTTCAAACACATGAAAATTTGATTTTTACAAATTTGCAAAGTACATGAGTTTTTTACTACAAAAATATTTCAAATAACTGCAAAATTCAGTTAATAAATTTTTTTAGTCGTATATTATTTAAATATTCATAGAATTTATCGCTTGGATGAAAAATTTCTTAAATTTATCAACTTAATATATGCGTTTTTGGCGCCATAATCAAGTAAGAAACTTGATTTTTGAAATTCAAATAGCTTAGTGTAAGAGCTACACTTGTGAATAAATAACTATCAAGTGGATTTACAACTTTATACATTCTTTAAGCGTATCTTCTTCACGCTCAGATCTTGGATCTCGTTGCATAGAAATTCTACTTTTACAAGCAAAATTGAATAGTCAAATTGTGTCTTTGGATTAATGTCTTCCAAACAATATTGCATCAGATTTATATGCGAAGGTATTCAGGTGTTTTTTTTGCAATTGACAGAAATTTGTTAAAATATAAATGTAGTATCTTATAGAAATGTGGACCCGTTACAGAATTTTAAAGTAGTATATAATTAATTGCAATGTATTGACAAATGTTGAACTTAGTGGATAATGTAATATACATCCCTGCACTTTTTTTGCAACTCTATGCTCACATAGCAACACGACACATTTTGTTTCAGTAAAAAGAAAATTACACCCTTTTGACATAGTGCAAAAATTTAATATATATAAATTTTCAATTTTTGTAATAGATTATGTAACAATTCTCACAATAGCAATTAAAATATTTGAGAATGTAATTAAAAATCGTTAATTATATATTGTAGATTTGTAGTTTTAGATGTGATAGCAGTTAATTCTCGAACAATTTTCATTCTAGGCATATTTGAAATCCTTATTCAGCCAACGATTTCTAAATATGTTAAATGCTTCTTCAAATAATTTTTGAAATTTATATTATAAACAGTTGAAACCCTTGCATTAAAGTATTTTCTGTAGTAAAATCACGAATTGTGCTAGTGAATTTCATTAGGCTACTATAAAAACTGAAATTTTTTTTGCAAATATTGGTTTTCCTTTTAGTCTATTAGCATAGACAAGTTCATACAAGAAATGCATGACTATTTAATAATTAATAGTTCCAAAAAAATGATATCTGGAGAATTTGGTTATTATTCAAGAAGTGTCTCCATACCATGTCAATAACATCATTTGTTGTCAAAACCTGTAATTTTATTTATAAACCTTCACTCTTCGTACATCGTATACCACTTAAGTACTTGAATCTCCCTAAAAGGAAAATTCTAGTAGCATAATGGTTAATTATTAGAAGGTTTGTTCAACAACTGTTAGATAGCTTCTAGGTTTAAAAGAAACTGTAAAGCGAAAAAAATTTCTAACGCATATGTTGCTATTCATTTTTATTTGAAAAGTTTTTCTGAAGAATTTTCTAAAAATATAAAAATATTAATCTTATTAAGCAGCAGTTTAGAAAACTACATTTTTACATATTATATTAACTCTAATCTGCCAGCGCTACTTCAAAGATACAAAACCATACTACATATTTTCATACAACTTTTCAAGGCCTTCAAATTGTTCCCATTCCCAATGCTCAGTGAATCAAAAGTGATATCTTCTTATTTAGATAGATAATACATGCCGAGCACTAACTCGCAATAATTACTCTGCAAAAGCGTTGAGACCGGACATTTCGAGATAAGCTGCACTGATAACGGTTGCGTCAAGTGAGATTTTAGGATATAGATGAAGAAGCCACATTCCTATATCCTAGAGTGCTTTCAAATTTTTTATATCTTTTTGTGTTCATCAGCTATGGGAGTCTAAAATGATATTTAAGAAACCATCACTTAAATTAGAAAAAGTATGACAACATTGTGTCAATTAAGAAATAGGAAATTTCTACTAATTTTAAATTGACAAAATATACTATTCTTACTGTTGTTGGATTACAAAGTGATAAATGTTTTAATAAATGATACGTTTTAATAACCATTTCTGATATTATGATGTCATGTAACCTATATATCATTAAAAGAGTTGAAAAGTACTACTATGAAATTCCATTATTGCATAAAATCCAGTACTGTGTAAAAATCGGACTTACGCAGTACTTTAGTTCAACTGTAATGCACTTGTATTGCCAAATTTTCACTTTATGTTGTTTCTAAATTCGTTAGAACAAGTTATTACGACACCTCCCATTAATCAAAAACTTATCAATTTGGAAAATAACGAAAAAAATTTAGTAACTATGATTAGAGAATATACAGGGGGTACCCATAAGTTTCTGCAGTGACAGAAATTAATTTGTTGAAGAATTCGTGGCATCCACAAACTTGTAAAATTCAGTATTAACATCTTGTGCTTTTCTCGCATTAAAAAGCTCGGTTTTCTTGCTTTCGTGCGTTGTTAACAATCTTGACCATCGATCGAAGGCTCAGCGCTTCGTGATTGCAGCTCA
>CABFPE010000752.1:208610-218759 GCA_900660155.1 Hofstenia miamia
ATATATATATATATATATATATATATATATATATATATATAATGTGAATATTTTCATGTCAAAAACTTGTAAAGATTAATCGTAGTAGAAACTATTTGAACCTAATGTAATTTTTAATAAGAGCAGTTTCACAGTTGACATCACCATGTTATATGGAGTACTCTTCCTGTATATAAAGTGTAATGGGATACCTTTCAAAGAATAATTTCTTCATTAATCGCCGTTTCCTTTCCGCCAATTAAGAAAACAGTTTCAAAGACTGATTGATGGTTTATCTCTATTTATTGTATGTTATATAGTTTTAATGTCGCCTGCTTGACGATAAATTGCTTCACAGGACTGAGGACTTTATAAAGAGCAGCAAACAATACAATTTCGTGTGTAACAAATTGCAGCATTTCCAAGTACTTTAACACATAGATAAACTCAAATGGTCGACAATGTTTGCAAATTAGATTACATCTTAATGTTTATGTAGACCAGTATAATTGCAAAAATCTTATAAATAATATTTCAAATAATTTAACAAATGTGTTGAGTAAGTATTGAGACATGTAGCATATTTACAAATAATAATGTTAACCATATGCTAAATTAGTAGTTTGCGGCCTTCACGATGCTCCACTTGCAACCGGTAAGAGACTATTGCATTTAAAATTAATTGGAAATCTAGAAAAATGTAAACGTACTTGGCCTAATTTAGTTGAGGAACAATTTATTTAATAGTGACTTAGTAAAAAGAAGAATTATAAATACTGCATATTATATATTATATTAATAAAAATTGGTAACACATTGTTCCATATTATAATTATACATATGAAAACATATATTTTCTATAATTTTTTTATTTTTACTGATAGATTTTTGAGACATACCTGTAGATGCTATTGAGATTTGTCACTATAGTCTCATAAAATTGTGATGTATTATGAATAATGATTTAGAGTGTAAAATCACTCATGGAATTAAATATACATGTATGTGGTATTTATTAAGAAAATATTCCTTAAATATTCCTTAAATTAACTTTTTGCACCTGCAATAAATTGAACAACATTTCTGCTAAAATTTAGTCCAAAAATATATTTTTCATTAGATATTTTTCCGTAATATTGATAAATTGCATCGAACAAATTAATATCAAACCAAATATTTCAAAAACTCACCGCTATATTATAGTAACAATAAAGTTCAGTTTAAAAATTTTAACAGTATTAAGTACTTTTCTTACAATAAGATCAGAGCAATATGTGCAAATTACAAAAATGTAGAAAAATTGATCATATTTCTAATTGCTTCAATCTATTAAAAGTACAATTATAAACTAGTTGATAAAAACCGTTAGAAATTTAGAAAATACATGTCAATCAACTCATTTGATATTTTTTTATTTTGAGTATTTTTACCAAGGCAAAGCAACGCATCTTAGCCCTAAATTTGAATTGATTTCTATAAAGTTTATACTATTTTCCAATGATAAAAAACAAACTGAAATGTGTTGCTCTTGCAGTTTTGAAATGTAGAAATATGTTATTGATTTATGTCAAAATGATTGTAAAACCATTTTTTATTCCAAATAAACTACTCGTACCTGAAGAAACCCTTCTTTCATTCGAGGTAACCATCGTCAGTCTGTTATAAATGGTAATCAATTTGATTTACCAATTTTCAAATTATTTGAAAAATTAACAATATTTTACCAATTAACTTGTATTCATGTTTCCCAGGCATAAATGATTTTTGTGCAAATTACTGATGTAATTACAATATTTATTTAGAATTTTGCTATTGGATTAAAAAAACTTGCAATGCATTGCTTAGTGTAAAATTATTGGGCAAAATGAATATATTTGATAGAGGTTGCAAGAGTATGAGAAAAGTAGTTATACTTAGACGGCAATTCCTTACTTACAAACAACTATACATAATTTTTTCTTGCCATTGTCTAATGTATTTTAATGAATATTTAAATAGATTTTTACAACACGCAATAGAATATGCGTTGTCGCTTCCGCGATGTCATTTATTTTGCTACTGACCTTCCTTTATTTGTTTTGTTGCCTCCGAAAATTTCATGCATAAGCAATTTACAAGCTGGACATTAAAGAAAACAGTTCAATATTATACCCATAAATAAAACATATACATATTTAATATACATGCATATTTAAAAACCCTTAAACGACATTTCTATTATTAATTTATGCCTGCTGAGTGGAGCGGATTTTCTCCTTTTAATAGAAACTGTTTTACGTGGTCATCAAACAGACAATTCAGATTTCACTTAGTAGTATTAAGTAAATATCCCAATTTTTGAAAAAACTGGCTTGCCTTCTGCATCTAAAATGAGTTTAATTTATAACAGATGTTCGAATAATTAAAGGAAATGTTATTTAAAAGATTAATTTGTATTAATGATTTAATTAATTTTTTTGATCAATTTAATCATTTTAATATAATTGTTAATTATAAATTGATTGATTTAAAATATTTTCCATACATGCTTCTTAGGGCATAATTTAAGACAGATTATCTAGTTAGTATACTGAAACAAAGGATTAAGGTTGTTCGCAGTTTCATAATATTTATTAAAAAAATTTGAATTCTATTTCACAAATAATTTGAAAGAATACTTCAAAGGGACATAATTGACACAATGAATATAGCAAAACTCAAGTGGAAAATTGAATCTAATTTTACACCAAGTAGAGAATCTTTTGGAGTCAAATTTCTAGTTGGGGAACCACAACGTCTAACAATGACCTCGTAGAAAATTGTCAACAATAAATTTAAATCAAATATCTTTTTCAGATAATTTAAGTTTGGACATGCCATGGATTACTAAATAGTCAATATTTGTAAATCAATGATGATTGGAATATATACATAGAATAGGTTTACCGGGATTTCTTAGGACATTATTACGGTAAAAAATACAGGGTGATTAAAAAGTAACTGCGCAATTCGATAAGATATTTATAAATAGCAGGAATTAATAACACAGTATATTATATCCATTCTAAATATGGTAACATTGATCTCCACCCAATGTGGCACAATTTTCAAATTCATCACCATGTCATTGAACACTTTCATGAACTGTTCTTCAGAAACATTTCGAATATATCCAAAAATGTTGGATTTCAAATAATCAATTGTAATTGAAAATGAACTGTGGGAAATTGTTCAGCAAATAATTTAAAAAAATAAAATGTGCACTTCAAGTATTTTTTTCAACTGAAGAATTTTCCGATTAGTCTTGCAAAAACCAAATTTCCTGGCAAAATATTTATTACTCATAGTTATAACTAAGAAAATAGTTGCTCGATTATTTTTGAGAGCAGAAGTGAACGCAAGGGTGAAGTCACTAAAGATCATCTTTGCTGACCAGTCTTTCAACGGATGCAGAAGTTGCAGGATTAACAATGTCCATTAATGTAATACATATATATATATATATATATATATATATATATATCTATAACTATTTGAGAATGTTAACACAATCAAGTTTTCCACTTCCTCAACACCTTCCATCTTATTGCTTACTTGCAGTTAAGAAAAAGAAGATGTAGTTAATAATTAAATCTAAGAAAATCATCTTCAGCACAAGCATCCTGATTACAAAACAATAGTTTATACAGAACATACAATATTTGAGTATTTTTACTTTTAGTTTTAATTTTTATCTCCCATTTGTAAGAATTATCTTTGTTGAATTACATAAGAAATTTTGAATGTAAATATTGATTCCATCTATAGTTATGTCTACTTAGATTAGTAATTTTTGAACTAAATGCACTCTGGTAGAATGTGTGTGACTATAACATTTAATGTTAAAAATTTTAATCAGAAATATGAATTAACATGTGATCCCAGCTGCATCTGAACTCAGAAAAATGTCTTTACCACTGAGATTGTTGAGCATATAAAAACTGAGTTAATAAACTACTTCACAGACAGTCAAAATATAATAGACATTATCTGCTACAACATCTAAGATTACAAATTCTATAACAAAATGCAACTCTAAAAACTCAAGAAATGAAATTCTACAGAAATCATCATTTACTGCTCATATGACGCAAGTTGTGGCAAAAATTTGATTAAGTCTTCCAAAAGGATGCATTTTCATAAATTACTTTTTCTTGAAGAAAGAATAATAAGCAATCACAACAAGATCAAGTTAATGTATTTAGCTATTTAGTGGTATTTTTTGAAATTCAAATGGATTTTTTCAAATATAAATGAAATTCTTTATATTTTGGAGTGAACAAATATGCGTGGGTAAAGAATATTTGGAAATTGACAATTCCCCTGGGAGCTTCGGGAATTTTCTGGAGAATAAAGCTAAGAACAACAACAGTTCGTAAAAATGAAATTATTCAATTGAATTTTTTAACATATTTTGAAAATAGGTTGCTACTGAAATTGGTCTATGATTTTGGGAGTTTTTAAAAACCTTGATATGACGTTTGAATCATTGAAGAAATCGGCCGGCACCTTCAATTTTCTTAGTTCAAATACTTTGTTTACAATGCTATTAATTAATTTACTAGTTTTTCAGTTAGTTTTTCTATCCATAACTGTTTTTCTTCCTTTTTGTTTGAATCATGCTACATTAGATGTGAAGATTGTTGCAAGTTATTGGGTTTAGGATCTATTAGATTACCACATATACATGTAACATGTACAATGGAAATTTTATTTGGAAATGTTTGGTGTAATTGCTGTTCTCTTCATGAAAATTAGAAACACATGAGTGTCTTCTATTTCTTAGCTAAACATTAAAATAAAATATATTGCTTCATTATTAACTATAAAGATATCCAAAATTCAAAAGTAATACAAGATAGATGAAACAGCTGACGTAATTGTTGCTCGCATTTGTATTACTTTTTGTAACACCTGCATAATAACTATGGAAAAAATTTAAGTTTTCCAAAAAATCAGAATTTACAAATATTCTTATTGAAAATTGTTCAAAAATGTGGGCAAAGCGGTTGTCCTTTTAAGTCAACAACAGTCTGTTTAAGGTTGAAATTCTTCATCCACTTCTGAATGCATGCCAACTCCATTGGGTAATAGTGCTAGCTACAGTTTGCCCTAAAGTAGCAAATTTTATAGCAATTTAAATTTAATAATTGAAAATCCATACATGGGAATGAGCTGTACACCACTGATTGAGTGAGAGAGAACACATTAGAATTCGAAGCATTTCCACACTTTTGAAGGTAACGGAGAGAGGTAGCAGACTACTAGCAAATGATAGTGAAAGTAATCTAAAATCATTCGGCTGAAATAAAAAGTAAATGTTTAGCCATGTGGGAAAAAATCATGCAATACTGGGCGAAGTAACTTCTTAATCAACTAGTTAACTACTGTGCATGTTGTTCCAGGCAAATGACAAAATCAGCTTCACTCTTAACATTAAAACATGATTGGAACATCCACACTTTAAAGATTGGAATACATTGGGCTTCCAAACTAGTCGTCGATACCAATTGTGCAATATTACTGCTCTCCTAGTAGGTTTGCATCTCATAAATATAACTATTTCATGTAAAGTCTTTTGTCCAAAGTATGAGTGCCTTTGTGTAGAAAGTGAAGGCTGAATCTTATACAAATGAAAAAAACAAAATTCATTAATATTTCTTAGTATTTAATGTCAGTTTGGTCTAAAAACAGTTTTTTGCACGCGTTTTAGGTAATGTAAATATATATTACAAATACAAATATAAATTATTTTTAAACGTTGCTTATATTTGGGCCAGAGATATGCAAGCACAGTCACACCGTGTTTTCTAAATACGTTGTGTTAATTGGCACTATAAAAATAGATTTTTATCTCCATAAAGAGTACACTGAATGGACAACCTTCAAAATACTTTCTCAAGATAAAACCAATTGTGGTGAAAACAAAAAAAAACTAAAAATCGTCTGCCTCACAGTTACTTAAGATTTGTATTTTTATCTCAAATCGTAGCTGTTTTATGTCATGATAAAGTTCTGGCATTACTCTGCTAATTTTGTTCCACAGAATGCATTTTTTAAGAATTGCAATTCTGATAACGCCCTCTATGGAGAATGACTCCGCAGGGAGCTAATTGTTAATTATAGCATTAGAGTAATCGATACTTCTTTATGTCCTTTTGCACACTTTAGAATTTTCAAATTTATGCAATTTAAAATTTTAATCATTTCTTTTCAAAATGATCATCGTAGTTTTTTATAAGTCACTCATAAATCTAGTCTCAAAATCAACTCATTGAATAAAGTCTTCGAATATTTTCCTTTTGTAATTAACCTTTAAATATATTTCCAATTATGTTAAATTGGTGTAATATCTGGACAAAGTTTTCTATAAACAGTGACGGCGCAAATGGAAGGAGAGTGGGGGCTGTAGCTCCTCTAAAATATATTTTTCAGAAGAAGCCGCTTTAAATTTATTATTGAAACAGTAAATCTGCTCTTATTTAGTCAATGTGCCCCTAACCAAAAGTTATTCCACCGCCACTGTCTATTTAATCAAAAAACTGTAACTACTTAAGTTAGGACGATGTAAGGTCTCCTTCTTGTACTTTTACATTTACATCTATATGAAATATCAGGTGCAACATCTAATGTCACCCAATAAATTTTGTTTGAAGCTAAATTATGTGGAGTCATAAAACTACAATCGAAAATAATTAAGGAACATAAAATATGTCAATATATACATTTAATATATTAGCCTATTTTCTGAGCCTTCGGGAAAATTAACCAATTAGAATGAAATTTCGTGCTAAATGCAGTTAAGTGCATAGAAAACGTTGTTAAAAATAGGGTAGCTGTCGAAAAATAATAGGAACTAATAATGAAATAATTCCAAAGTATTTTTTTTTAAAATGGCTTGAGTACATTTACTAAAAATGTGATCTACATAACGATTAAAGGATTTTCAAGACTATTGTTAATTTATTTTTAACAAGCCTTTATTTGTTTGTATAGTACAGTATATATGATATATACACTATTTACAAATGTATTCTACACAATATATGTTAAAGTACAACTACAAACTAGGCTACAAGCTACAGATAAAAAATTAAAAACAATCATTACACGTATTTACAAATTAAGAAAATTACAACACTCTCTCATTCTACCATACATGAAGTCTTTTTGATATTCCTAATAAATATTGTTTTTTACCAGGTTTTCTTTTAACAAGCTCTCAAAAATATTTAAGCTCTTCGCATTTCTTATATTGTTGGGTAGGTTATTTCCATAAATTTATTAGTACTGTAAAAGATTTTTGCCAAGTTAATTGCATAATTCTATATTTGCTTATGCATTTGTTTGTTTTGTACTTAGCTTAAACTTGTTATTGAGTAGTTCTTTGGTCATCTCAAAATTAATTTGTTTATACAGATTTACTAGGCTTAAATATTGAATAAAGTATCTTGGCGCTATTATTCTGTGATACTTGAGAAACCTGGTTTGTCCTCGTCTGATAGAAAATAATGTAGAAATCGACCTGCTAAATATAGTATTTATTCGTGCTTGTTGTTTAGTGATATTCCATTGAGTAATATACTTGCATATGAAAACTGGCTTGTAATAAATGTGCTAATTAGTTTTTTCCCTTGACGATAGATCTTAATATTTTCAGATATTGGATGGAGTAAGCCATTTTCTTGATTTTGCTCGATATAAATTGTGGAAACTGGAGGCTCTTGTCTATTTCCACTCCTAGATATTTAACCACGTGGCTCTGTTTAATTGGTTCTCTTAACCCTGGAAGATGCAGGCATATGTTGTTACATTTTTGTTGTGCTTGCTAACAAAGATGATAAATTGCGTCTTTTTACTTTTCAAAGTTAATTTATTTCTAACAAAATATTTTTGAATATCAGCAATGCTTTTTGTAAGTTGGTAGCAGAAATAGGGCAATTGTCTTCACACCATATGAGTGTGTCGTCTGCGTATTGTATGATTTTGCAACAACTACTTACAGATTTAGTTATGTCATTTATATACAAGTTAAACAGTACGGGGCCAAGCACAGTTCCTTGTGGAACACCTATGTTGGGCTCAATGTAATCAGAGTGTATTTCACCAATGCGTACGCACTGTTTCCTGTTTGGTAAAAGCTTTTCACAAATATTCTTGCGTTATGTTCGAATCCGTACTTTTCCAGTTTATGATTTAAAATTTCGTAGTCTATACTATCGAACGCCTTGCTTAAATCTAGCATTGCAACTGAGATGTGATGTTTGTGTTCAAATTTATTTAAATCTAGCATTGCAACTGAGATGTGATGTTTGTGTTCAAATTTATTTTTCGTAAATAAAAGGAAGGCATCAGTTGTACCCATCTCTTCCCGGAGGCCAAATTGGTTTTTTATTATTATGTTATTTGATTTTAAATAATTAATTTGTTTGCAAATTTGTTTTTCAAATAGTTTAGCAAATTGGCTTGTAATGGCAATTGGGCGACTATTCAAATTTAATATCATGTAGTTCTTTAGTAAACTCTTTGATAAATATTGAATTTTACTAAGCACTAGGTATGGAATTCATAAACATTGTCAAATTATTTTACTCTATTAGGATTAATGTTACTGGAATGACACAATACCGGTGCCTATTTATGAATTCGGAAAATTAGATAACAGAATGAGTTTTGTCAAGCTAAATAATCACTAACTTGATAGTTTTTGTTGTAATCTGAATTATAAAATGCATGAAGTTAGTGTGAATATCGTATATTTGTTATGCGGAAGTAAATGAAAATGCAAGTAAATAAAAAACCTTTTGAGATAGTGACTGTGCTAGTAGCCCATCAGGCATAAGATTTAAGAATTTGCAATAGTTCAATATTTAGCAAGATACACCATGTACTTGTGAATTATTTATTTAATTGCTGATAATAATCAGACTACAAATTCAAATCTTTTTACACAATGGACAGCATATGAACCTGATTATAGTGGTTAAAGACAGTACTGTGATTCATTAAATACGAAAATATAATACTTCGTCTTATTATTTTTTTTCTTTTAGATGTTCAATCTTATGGAATGAGTTAAGTATCAATACAAAATGTGAGAAAATTTAAAAGCACCTCAAGAAAAAAATCTAACGCATTTTATTGAATAAACAAAAATTATTGGGCATAAATAATAAACACGATGCATGGTGTCATTATTTTTAAATCTGCCCTTAGATTAATAATGCATATCTAAAGAGTTTGGTAAGTATTTTTCTCATGTGTTAGTTTGTAAACGTTATATACATATTAGCAATAAATTTGCTTTGACTTTTATATAGACTTAATATTGGAGTAGGAAAACTCAATGACCAAAGATTCTAAGAGTGATGCTTCTTTGCAGTAGTTTGGAGGTTAACATGAATACACTAGGTTTATTGGGTTTAACAGACTATTTAATATTCACCTTAGATTTCACCAACCTAACCTAACTATGGTTATACCAAACCTGTTCCAAACATTCATAGTCATCAATTGCCCCAATGAATTCATTTATTCCATTTCTTCAACTTAAAATACTGTAAATGCACAAATTGATGTTAAATTTCTTATATATAGTATGTGTACAGCATATATACAGTATATATATATATTTATATATATATATATAATATTAAAATATATATTCTCATTTATAGAATTTCGTTCATAGGGGTTAAAGTAATTAATATTAAAGTCCTCGAATATATTTAGAGAGTTATAATCATTGCATATTTCAGAGATTTCGTATATTTTATAATTTAAATATTCTACTACATAATTTTTATTTGAATTATAAGTTACGTTTATCAAATCTTTTTGGAAACAGTTCTCGATTGATTTTATTTCTATCCACAGCGATTCAAATATTTCGTGATTAAGTTCATATTCAGATTTACGGGCTTGCTTTAAAGATTTTGGCACAATTGTCATAAGTCCACCACCTCTACATATTCTTTTCTTAGCAAAAAATTAAAATGTTGTCGGTCTGGGTTAAACAAGTTAAAGTCTATATCAGACTTAAGGCAAGTTTCTATAATTATGAATATTGCATTTTTTCCAATTTTTGTAATCAATTTTAAGAAATCGTTTCTGTTTGCATTAAGACTTCTAGCGTTAATATATATCTGTCTC
>CABFPE010000752.1:218849-235367 GCA_900660155.1 Hofstenia miamia
GTTTCTATAATTATGAATATTGCATTTTTTCCAATTTTTGTAATCAATTTTAAGAAATCGTTTCTGTTTGCATTAAGACTTCTAGCGTTAATATATATATATATATATATATATATATATAAGACTTCATTGAATTCAGCAATGATGTGATATCGTTGTAATAATAATAATAATAATAATGAGTATAAATTCAGGCATGACAAGGTGGGACGAATGGTACATTGGAGCTTGAGCAGGCAGCATGGGTTAGAAGTAGGAGACAAGTGGTATGAGCACAAGCCACAGAAAGTCATAGAGAATGATAAGGGTTAAGATACTGTGGGACTTCAACATCCAGACAAGCAAGGTAATAGAAGCACGGAGGCCAGACATAGTAGTGGTAGACAAAGAGAAAAGATTGGGAACAGTAATAGACGTAGCAGTACCAAAGGACAGGAATGTTGAAAGCAAGGAGAAAGAGAAGATAGACAAGTACAGAGAGTTGGCAGAGGAAATAGAAAGGCTGTGGAAATTAAAAAAGTTGAAGTAGTCCCGGTAGCTGTAGCAGCACTAGGAGCAGTGGTAAAAAACATAAAAGATACTTTGGTGGAGGTGGGAGGAGCAGTAGCATAAAGCTGTGGGAAGAAATGAAATAATAATAATAATAGTAATATTATTTGTAGTAGAATTCGAAATTTATTCTTATCGTTGTTTTTTCAAAACTGTTTTTGAACAAAAAACTAAGCTTGGCTTTAGCAAGTAGTCAACAAATAATCAAAAATATTATTATTTGGATTGATTTATGTGAACAGCATTTCTAGTTAGCAGCTTACTGTTTCTAGTGAAATGTCTCACATATCATGTTTGATGTTACAGGGTTAATTTACTCTAAGATTTACAGAATTTTCTTAATAATGCTTGAGTTTCTTCAAAAAATTTAAACATTCATAACTCATTAACTAAAAACGATTTAGAAAATATGAAAAAAAGCAGGGCTTTGCTTTTAAATATTTAAGAGGGGGCTCTTTTGTTTTATGTTATATTTTGACCAACATTTAATATCACAACAAATAAAATCCAGCTCCAGAACCCTAATGTAACTTTAACAAGAGGGCTGGATCCTCAGTGAAATTTAACAAGGTCAGCTGAGCTCCCTGCTTGAGATCTTCTGATTTTCTAAACATTAGATATACATGTGAAAAATTAGAAATTTCGTCATTGAAAATTTAATACATAATTTAATACACGTGTACATTCAAGAATAGTTATGTCAGAATCCTAAGAATTCCAAACTTCTTAATAGGATTGGAGATCTTTGTTCGAAAATGTGGACAAAGCATTTTGTATCTGCATCAAGCTATGCAGGTTATGGCTAACAATTAGAAATTAAAATTTGCTTTAATGTTTATTTACCAAATATGCATTATTATGTCATCATTGTAAACCACACTCTATTCTAAAAATAGAATATTTTGGAAAAGTCATAATCTAATTGACATTGTATTTCTACAAGTTGTCCAAACATCAAAAATGTTTACATAATAACCAAAATTAGTAACGGAAAAGCAGTTTAATTAAAATATAATGGCAATTTCAATTATATTTATCAATACATATACAAATTTCAATAATGATTTTAAAATTATGGATGAATATTTATATCTGGTGTTTTTCTAGTAAATTACATTACTGTGGAACATGGTATATAAATAAGTTCATATAGAAATGCACTGTTATCTTCGCATGTTTGTTAGAAGGATTTTTCAAAAAGTTTTGAATAGATTTTCAATAGAAAAATCTCGAGATATATTTTAGATTGAAAATGAGCACTCAAAATTTTCTCCACTGATTTGGATTGCCCCTTAGAGCAACTTTTCTTATTATTTTTGTCTTACATTGTGTATGGCCTTGCGGATATCACTTGAAAATGAATGATATGTGGGTAATGATATTACGTAAGTACGTACATTGAAGGAAAGAACCGCAAATTTTAGTGTTTCAATACAATAGAGAATATTGTACAACTTGTTGGAGGTCGGAATACTTTTCCAGTTTTCTAATATTGTTGTAATTTTAACATAAAACTTAAAATTTTATAATAAATAAATTTTTTTGTATATTTTATCTATATACCAACAACTGATTAAAAATTAATGATGCACAAAAGCATTGTCGGTATGCATTGCTTTGTGAAAACGGATGTATCAAATTGCAGTTCACATCGGACTGAGGAACTTAATGTTCAAATTACAAATTTTAAGATTCAACGCCAAAAGCAAAAGTTTTCCTAATTCTAAGTGTGAAAAACGCAAATCATTAATATTTTTTCAAACTTTTACGTCTAACCTACATTTTTGAATATATTTTAGCAATAGAATCTATTTGAAGAATTTTTCAGAAAAATTTTTTGAATAGTATCTTAAACTTACATCAATATTATCAGCGATGCATATACCTGCGCTTTGTGTTTAGTCAAAAAGTATTCCGTTTAGCTGATGATACTTACCGTTTTATCTGTCTTAGTGCTAAACTCTAAAAGTTTAGTAATATTCCCGCAAAAAATTGCAATCAAAATTAAATATGTAAAAACAAATATTTTTACATCTCGTGGCATTTTTGTTTTAATTGAAAACTAATATACAAAAATTTCGTTATCTACAGATTAGAGACACCCATTTCATTAATTATGTGTTGTTATTCCAATGTATCCAAATATCATCACTGGGAATACGGGGTGGCGATGTCAAATTTGCAATGAAGAATGCCAATAGCTTTGTGGAATACATTGAGCCAATGAAAAATATTGTTAAAATAGGAGAGTTATTAATTCCTAAAATACTGTGCAATGCAAATAAAATATAAATCATATGGTTACGCCATCTATTGTAATTTCATAAAGTACGTTAAATTATGAACTAATAAATATCTAAAAGTAATCATGCAGATTTCAAACTATTTCAAAATGTGTTGTTTAATGTAATGAATTTAGACTTATGTCCATAGCTTTGTGGCTGAACAATTTTCTCTAATTTTTTTTTCAAATATGATATCAAAAAACTTAGCTATGATTTTATGTTACATATATATATATATATATATATATATATATATATATATACGAGTATTTTGTTGTCTGCAAGCAATTTGCAAAATTGTTGAGGCAAAAGAAATACTCGTTTCTATATAACATGGCGCTTAGATTTCCAAACGACAACTGATTCTAGCTTGGATTAAAACATTATCGATAAATATTAAATAGAAATTTCAGAACTATGAAGTCAAACTTAGAAAACTGCAAAAATTATTAAATAAAATGTAAACACTTTAACACCAACTATCTTGTTCTTATGCAAAACATAGGTCGTCAATTGCGAATTATACATCGCTTATAATATACATGAAGACTTCAGCTATTCAGGCAAGGCAGTCTGTTTCCATGATATTACACCCTAATACCAATGCACATTTACTAAAGTTATATTTAATAAGAATATGCTTGTTATGGGAATGAATAATTCATAAAGATGTTCACAAACGTAGCTGCCCTTAAGAATATCAAATAGGTTTTGATATTCTAACATTAGATTATAACCATGGCACTCCATGATTTTAACCTTAGGCTATTCTGTCAGGAAATCATGCAGCTTAAAAAAGATTTCGACATTGATTTATGAACAACAATTATTAACACGAAACATGAAAACATGTTACAACTTGTATTATACAAGTAGACTATAAAAAACAATTTTCAATTCTATTGACTGTCAGTGATTAATATATAAAGTGTCGATAGGTAATAAATGTTAGAAACTTATTTTTAATATAAAATACACTCCTACTGTGGAAGTAAGCGAGAAACAGTGACACACCTTAAATTTTTTTTGTAAATAAGAACCACGTTTATGTATGTATCAAACAGATTTCAATTTGCATTTTTCTTTGTGACTGATTGATTTATAAGATCACTATACAAATATTTTTCTTGAAATTCAATAATGAAATATTTATTTATGTAAACTATGCTAGCTTTTTCTGTATGAAAAAATTTTCGACTAAAGTTATTGAGTTATGTATCGATTAATTTCTCTGACATTTATATAATTTTCAAAATTTCGCTTGTATTATTAAATTAAATCCATTCGCATGAATAATGAATTTAAATCTTGAATTCATCAGATCCAAACCACTAATTTTAAAATAGTCAAAAGTTGGTATTTATTGTTTTACTAGAATTTTTTTCTACCAATTACGAAACAAATCCAAAGTTCAAATTGACAGACAAAAATTTGTAGTTACAAATTATTTGTCCTGATTATTTGGAAAAATCGATGCCTTTAAGTCAGGTCCCATTATTCTTTCACTTGTATTTTTCTACTCTAAGTCGCCAGGTTATTATTTCAGTAAATGTAAGCTTTGCGTAAACGAAGTATGAATATACTAAATTCAATTGAAATAAGCTTCTAATAGCTGAAGAAAAACAGTACGCAACATGAAAACAGACAGTTAACAATGCATCAAACGAAAATCAAATACGGCAGGGATCAACAAAGAAAATGTTTGTGTGGTATTTAATTTAATGAACTGATGGAGTACATCATTTACTTTCAATAGCTCGTATTTTAATTTAGTAACTTCCATTAAAATACACATTTTCACAAAATATATGCAAATTCACTGTAAAATTAGTGAAGTACGGGTTTGCTCGCGGGTACCAGACGTATCTAAGTGTATAGCCGAAAACCCGAACAATTTGACGACTATGGGTAGAACCCTAAAAATATCCAGTGAAATTTTGGGTCAAGAAGTTTAAGTAGAATTTGTTTTCAACAATTATTGAAGTTTGTTAATTATTTGGATTTAAATTTTTTAGTAAATTTTGCCAAAAACTAAACAAAAAGATCTAAAACTTAAATGACTTATTGATTGATTTCTGCATACAATGGCCGGTACGAGTAAAGATTTTTCGGAAACGGGTGCAAATGGAGACAGGGTGGAAGTGCTGTAAAAACTAACTACAATTACTAGTGAAATAATTACATAAAAGGAATATAAATATTTACATTAAACATAATTTAAATCATGACATGTACAACTTGCTTCTAAAATATTTATCATATATTTAAGTCTCTATTTATTATTTTTAGTAAATTATTTTTTAATGTTGACATAAAGATTATATAACATTTTGTAGGCTAGCCATTACCTATACCTATGCATACATTTGATCTTCTATTATTTCTTATGTTATCCCATTAAAAAGTTGTATCAATTGGTTATGTTATTAATGAAGATAGTAACTAAACCTTTGTAGGATTAGCATTTGAACTACTTGCTTCACATAGTTAGTTTTGTCGAACATTTCATCTCAAATAATTACCATTGAAATAGACTTTATGATTTAGGGCAATATGCATAACCTTGTCATTTCTATAACTATTAACAAGAGATAGAGTAATTAAAATCTAAAGAGGAAACCTGTTCATAGCTATGCGTTTCAAACAATATACCATGTAAATAGGTGAGGAAATGTAAGAATAATAGCAAGGTCAAAGCAATTTACTTCAAACAAAAGTTGTTAAAAATTACTAACCATGCTATAGTGTCTTCAGAACATATTACCTGTTCATTAATAGTTTTCATCAAGTATATGTTGATTAAAATTCCTTTATTAATATTAAAAAACAACCATAAAAATATTTTTAAAAAAATGAAATAAAGTTAAAAAAGATTATCACATCAAAATATACATATAATCGAATAATTGTGTGCCTGCAGATTGTATTTAATCGATAGTTGTGTGTTGGTATACTTGTGTTTGGGTTTAATGGTTATATACAATTAAGACAATCATAAGCACAGTCATAAAGACAAAACGCTACAACCCAAATTTTTTATCAATGCCATAATATTTACTGAATTTCTTGCAAGCCAAATTATATATTTCTCTTAATGTCTATACATACCTAATTTAGAACTGACTTATTTTCTGAGTAATTCGAATGGCATTGAAATTATATTTATTTTTACGTTTGTTGCAAAAAATCTTATAAGTCAAGTAATCACTGATGGTACTTTACTACAAACGAACTGCATTAAGAAATTTAAAGAAAGATAATATTGGTGTAGAAAAACTTCAAGAGTAATAACAGTTGAGTATAAAAAATTTCTTTAAGTGCAAACAATTCTGTTTTAATTAATTTCATTGGTAGATTGTTAACAAACGTACGCAAGACAATTTTTAAACTACTTCGTGGCATTTTTTTAATTTTGAGACTATATTTAAAAGTAGCAAGCACCAACTTCTCCGAGGTCGCATCGTACAGTTCTATGATCAACATAAAAGCAATGGAAAAGGTTCATGCATGAAAATGTGAAGCAGCTCTCATGGAGGATAAAACGTTGTATAAAAAACTGAATGGTGAATCTGTACAGCGATTATATTCATATCAACAAGAAAAAAATTGAAAGACTATTATACAAATGGACCATCTGCTTATATTCCTTGATTTTTATTGAAAGAGTGAATCCTTACATTCACAAATAATCATTGATAATTTGCTTTTTATTTCTTACCCTTCTTAAAGTGCTCGTAAATTTTGTCCAATTTTCTTGGACTCAACCGGTTATGTTTGTATCGATGTAACATGATCGGTATACCAGCGATTTTCTATTAATTTTCTTCTATTCAGAAGGTCTTTCTCCAATTTCATTTAAGAACTGTTCCAAGAAACTAGTTATTGTACCGATCATAAGCTTAAATTTACACTGGTGTCGCAACTTTTTTGCCTTCTTCGGCTGTCAAAGCAAAGAAAACGTAATATGTGAAATATCGTTTTTATATATGTATGCAAAATTCAACGTTTTCAAAAATTTTTCAATTTTAATGATTTTGGTAAGGTTGCCATGTGTAGAATTGCCTACAACCAATGTTCATTCAGTTTCACTTATGAAAATTTGAAGAAAATCATTGTTGCTAAACAAATATTGTTTGATTATTCAAGAGTTTCTGCAATCATTATGAATAAAACAGCATTTTAATGTTAAAGTTAAGTTTCTTTTGCCTTTGATTTTCTAATATTGACACGTTTGAACATCGTTATAGTATATAATGTGCGATTTTTGTTACAAAAGTTCCTCACATATATTTTCGAGTTATTTCATAATTTCATAATAAAAACCGATTCGAAATATGAGAATTTTAATGCAGCATGAATTTTAGAGTTCGCAACGGTGTTTTATTTCAATATTTCCAAATATGATATTAAGAAATTCTAGTAGAAACGTGTGTATGCTAAGGATATACTAAGTGATTAAATATTTCAGATGTGATAGTGGTAGAAAAAATAAAAAATTGTGATTTTAAAACTTACTATGTTCAAATTTAGCATATTGTTAATTTTGGTTAGTCGAAGCTATTGACATGCAGGTACTTAATGATGTTACTTTTATTTCACCGATTTATATGATGTAAATAAATATTTTGCTCAAAATAACAAACCTTTAACGCAAATGAAATTATATGTTAAAATAATTACTACTTTTAGTTGTTCTGTTTCACGAATATCATCAAGTACTTAATGCAGGACAGTAGACTCCATTTATAACACAATTATCTTCAAAAGTTATCTTTCAATAGTTTTGGAAATGCGCAGTTAATTGAATTTGTCCATATACAATAGTTATAGTTCGATTATGTATTTTGATGTTATTTTCCAGTTTTGTGTTAGTAATTGACTAAAATTTTTCCTCTGAGTTCTTAAATTTGTTTGTTTTTCAACTTCACTCTGAAGGCATGTATTCCAATAATTAATGCAAGACTACAGTTTCTAGACAATTGTAATTATTTATTTGAAAATGGAAAGCAGTCGATGAGATATGCTAAATGGAATTTTGATATATACTTAAAAATACCATAAGTGAATGTCTTGTAGAACAATAATTTAATTTAGTTACATTATTATCTATCTATATGGAAACAGCAAATTTCAGTAGTAAATAAATGTTTAAATAACTGATTGAAATAATTTATGAGCAATACAGTTTGCTATTCTACATACTTCTCATGGACTATAATGTTGCTGTGGATTAGAGAGTACTGATGACAATAAAAAATTGTGGTTTTTACAGTGTTAGAATTTTACTAAATTTTATTTCAACCCTTTGTCAGATTCCAAACACTCAAGTGTATCATTTAAGCGTAAACATAATTTTAAAGAATTCATCGTAAATATCAAAATACACATTTTTTCAATTTTGTGCATACTTCAAAAATCTGATACCAATTTCTCAATGGTAATTCCAGCCATATTATTTAGGACATATTAGTACTTCAAAGTATTATTATTCCTAGATAAAATTTATCAGTTTAACCTCAAAGTTGTATAAAATTGCATTTTCATGTGTTAAGAAATGTTATATTTACAAATGAGTATATTATATATATATATATATATAGGCACTGTGAAAAATGTCTACAAACTACCCGTGATTGCCGTATAAAAACCTATAATGTATAGTGTAGCATATAGTTATAACTAAAACGAATTGGAGATTAAATTACAAATAATAAATAACTCAGCATAAGTTTTTTTGGCAAAGCGACTTTCTACCAGATTCTTGATTAAGACAACAAAATTAAATTAGGAAGGGATATATTTTTGAAGCATTTTTTGCTAAAATAACTAACAAACAAATGATCTTTCATATGCAATTTGTTATTACCCATGCATTAGAAAATATATAAATGTACAAATGATGCATATCTCTCAAACAAATTTTTATTACTTAGAATTTGGAGAGTTGCACTTTATATAAATGTCTTTTAAAATTTAATATTCCTTATCTAGACGCATTCAAATAAATGCATATTACATTTGCTTCATGTAATTCGCGCATCCACTGAAAAAGTTTAGGAAAATTTAAAATATGTACTTCGAATACAACATATATCATTTTATATGTTTGATTCTGAAAACCCAATCTTATTGAATTTTACCAGTACCAATATCACCATTCTGTGTAGAAAGTTTCAACGGCACACTGCCAAAATTTTTCCATTTGTCTACCCAACCTATATCCCTATCAGAACTTTAATGCTAGCCATAGTCAACCTATGCTTCCATAATGCGAATGTGGGTTTTATCAACCCCCCATCCATCACTAATTAGCATCAGTCTAACTTCTTCAAAATAATGAAGATATATAGGGAGATAAAAAAATCCCTAATGGTTACAGACCTCATCAAACAAATTAAACTCTAGTAAATATGCTTATTGAAGAATCATATATCAGTTGTAAATTTCATTGTCTACCAAATATCTCAATTACACCCATTTTATTGTAGCTAGTAGTAGCAAATATTACCATTGAATAAGATGTGCACATAAAGTCCAATATTTGTTGCAAATGTATTGAATGGATGGGATTTATTTTTAGCAAGAAGCAGATTTTCCATTTTCATAGTACGAAAAGCCCATATATATATATATATATATATTGCTTTATAGCATTTTGCATAATGTGGTAGAGCAGCATTTAGCAGGTTTTCTATTGTAATTACTGGAAATAGGCATTTGAATGAAAGAATACATTTTCTACGATCTTATGAATTTTAATTGTAGACAATGCATGCACAAAATTTAAAGCAAATCTGAGATAATTTTTTGTAAACTGCTTAAAAGCATAGAAAGCTATTGCTATCCTAAATTATCAACATATTTAAAAAATAAACTGTGATTATTTTTGCCTTAATAAATCGCATAAAAATAGTAATTTGATCAAAAAAACATCTATTCGTAAACCCTATGTTCAATCACAGTTATTCTGCTCATAATTACAGTGATTTTGGGGAGATTTTGAAGAAGCAGATCTACTGAGACTACGACTAATGAATTCATTTTGCTCAAAAATATTTTCTAACTTCTAGAAATTTTAAAAAACGCTTCTCGTTTTAACTCAAATAAATATTTACCGTGTTAATTCCACTCACTCAATGAATTTTTTTAAAATGATTTTAGTGGTAAGACCAGTTTTCTCAACACTGCAATATTTTATCGATAGCGTTATTGAGGACATTTTTGTAGTTCTCAAAACATCAACGCCCCACTGAGAAACCTCTAATTGAATCTCCATTGAATCTCTTAGGTATTGCCCCAGCACACATTTTTGAAGTTGAAAACCAATAACATTAACAATCTAGGAATTTTTGAAAATTTTTAATTTTCTTAAAAAATTAAAAAGAAGAGCTGCGACTTCTGACTTTACTCAAGGCAAACGTCAATATGTTAGAAAAGTCTCTCTACATATAGAAAAGCAGTTGAAAATTGTCGTTGTTTCCATGGGGCTTAAACCTCATATTCTTCTAAAAATTAGGTATGGAAAAATTGAAAAAATTTTGAATTTTCAAAGAAAAATAGTTATTTTTTTAGCGAAATAAAAAATATGCAGTTAGTAATACTCCTAGTATATTCGCAATTCAAATATTTTCTGAAATTATCTTTTTGACAATATTCATTTCCGGCACCTTATCAAAAAGCACAATTCTATGACTGAGATTAACATTTATTGAATACCTTTGACTGCATCGTAACAAGGCTATTCTCATTTTCAACGTCAAATCTTACAGAATTTTCTGTCAAATTTCAGTCTTGTAATGCTATAAAAAGTTTTTAGTCTTGACAAGCGCTATTGCCTTTTTCAAATTAAATCTAAGAATTCGGAAACTAACCATTTGCTTGAAATAGTTGTTTTGTATTATTTATATTCAAGCCAAGCAGATAAAACATTCACAAACCCACACATTTTTCTTGAAATCTAAAGATAAAAACCCTTTGTAAAATTAAGAGATTTAGGAACTACTATGCACTGATTATTAAGAAACATATAGTAAGGTTTTTATTTTTTTTGCTAAATGAGTATTGTTACTTATGCTTGGAATGAAGTCTCCTGCACACTTGACATTCGTTGATGAGGTACTTATTTCATTTAACCTTTCTCTAAGCGTTCTCAATGTTCTTCTAAAATTGTTCTATGCTAAGCAAGAGTAGTCTTCTTCCAACCGCATTCTAGTTGTAATATAATTGAAGCAGCAACAGCATTCAAAGCGGAGAATGTTAATTGTAAATTTCAGCAGCCCATCAAGAGGGACAACTAAATCAGTATCTGCGTTATTCAATCAGTATAACACTAAATTTTAAAAATGCTTAACAGTGTACTTATTGGCATTAGAGCAGTAAAATTTAAAACAGTTGTGTATACATCATTGACAACTTAATTTGGAAAGTTTAACTGTACTCAGTGCGATTATTGAAAGATGAAGATGAGCATTTTTGAAACAGTAGCGTTCTGGTCAATTGGACATCTCTGTCTTTATGTCTAAGTGATGTTTTGATGTCATTCTGTTATTCGCTTGATAATGAGATAGCATAAGATGAATAAAAAACGTTTATTAGTAAATTTTGGACATTTTATTAGAGGGATTATTAAGCAAGGAGATAAAGTATGAGGGGGTGATTTAACTACTCAATATAAAGTAAGAAATGCTTACTAGTTCAAGCAATTTTTGCTCTTATTTCCTTGATGTTCTGCCCTTGACATAGGTTCTTGCTGCTATTTTTGCACTTAGTTTCTAGGAGCTACAGACGCTTCTATGTAATTGTTTAAGCGTGACAGATATGATTTTTGGTTTATATGTTCGATCTCCAATAATGCCAATAATGAGCTGCTGACTCAAGTTGCCCTGTTTTAGAAACACTTCCGCATTAAGGAAACGCAAAAGAAATGGATTAAAAACATAAACAAGACATGTAGCATGTACAAACAATTTCAACAGTTAATCATCCTGCAAATGTATTCTAAAATATTTTCTTAGAATTAATTTTAATGAGTTATAATGTTTGGCGGGAATCGCAGCTCGCTACTATTTGTAAAGTTGGTTACGAAATTATTAATTATAGAAAATATAAAGACTAAATTTAGCACAAATATATGAATTTTCCTCTTAAAATTATATATCCATATCAAGGTTCAATGCCATTCTTCCCTCTTGCGTGCTCAATAAATTATACTTTGAAAGGTACTGTAGCTCATATTTCTAACAAAGAATATCCATTAGATCTTTTTTCATGTACATTATGTAGACATGTAGGCATAAAAAAATTGGCTAAATCACTCCCAATGAGCCAGCATTGGTATTTGCAAATCCCGTTTGTGAAACAATCTTGAAAAGGCCGCTATTGATGTGCGATACAGCCTCAGCAGTAGTAAAATTTAGATGAATATCAGGTGTGTGAGTTCAATGCAATTGACGATTAAGCTCAAATAGATGACACAAGGACATCAATACATATCAAATTACTCAAGCTAATTAACTTGCTGAATTCACCCCTTTCTACCCTATGTAAATATAAACATAGTGAAAAGAGAAGGAAGGAATATCATAGGAGATGAGATTATAGTGAAAAAAAGCCTTACTTTGGCGATTTGCTCGGCTAAAGAATAAGAACAAAATGTGAACTGTAAGAAAATTTTAAATGCACAATTTCATATATATTCGAAAATAATTTTTATTTGTAATAAATTATTTATACATATTTGGCCATTTGGCTTGGAAAAATTTTATCTTCAAATAGCACAAAACAAAAGCAATAATTAATATTCATAAATTTTGAAGTATGAATTTTAGAAAAAAACTAAAAATTAGGTGTTCTGGAAACACGTTTTCAATTACTTAATTGCTAAATACAATCTAAAAGACACTGTTAAACAATAATTGGCTAAAAAATTTTGTCAACTATCTAAAAATTGTTAAGGCTATGTGTTTGAGATTCATATTTTATAATTAAAAAATTCTAAATAACATTCCAATTTTGTGAACAAACATCATTTAATGAAAATTGTTAAAGAAAACACTCAATTTAAGGTTACAAAAAGTTCCATTTAGATTCATATTTACATAAGACTTTCGTAGTTAAAAAGAATTTTCCCACAAATTGATTCTTGATATTCAAAGAACTAGAAATATTGCTTGTTAATAGGCTTTAAAATTTATTAATAAATAATTGTAGCTAACATACAAATTAACGAATTTTTTTGTTATTTACTAAAATATTTTTAGAATACACTGCGGGCCAAAAGTGTTTGCAAATATAAAAAATAGCTGTAATGCCATTCTATTTTCTCATAAAATAAATGTTGGTGGTTAATTTATTGCCAAAAAATATAAAATAAGGTTATGAACACTCTATATAATATTTGGCATTTAATGTCAAGAAATATCACATNAGTTTGCAAAAGTTTATTTAAACCAAAATTAACCCTTGAAACATAAAACTTATACCATAATTTAACAAAAAAGTAACATATTAACGAAATTTGCGCGTGAACTTGAAAAAAATTATATTTCATTAACATTTAACATCAAATCCACTTTCCTCCATTTTTCAGCAGCTCTACCAGTCTTCCATCTACTGAAGAAGTTAACCTTTGGACCACTTCGTGCGATATTTGAGCTGACTTTTGTTGAATCGCCTTCCATAGATCTTGTTTGCTGGTAAATTGACGCCTATTTTCATATACCTTCCGCTTTATGATAGACCACAAGTTCTCAATCAGACTCAAGTCGGAACTCTGAGGAGGCCAATCCATGAGCCGTTCCCCAGTTATGCCATGATCTGCAGCCAACCTTTTGTGAAGCGAGAAGCGTGACTTGGGCCATTGTCTTGTTGGAAGATGATATTCTGTCTAACGTCATCAGTCTGAGAATTTAACCAAGGCAGAAAATTCTTTTCCAAAAATGAACAATAATTTGCAGAATTCATCTTAAGGCCCTCTGGAACGAGAAAAGGCCCAACAACTTGGTTGCTGATTATTCCAGTCCAAATCACTATGCCACCTCCTCCCTGTTGCCTTTTGTAGCGCAGACGGGGAGTTGCACCCTTTTGAAGCCATCTTTTGCTCCAACCATCTGGACCATCTAATGATGTTCGGGCCTCATCTGACTAAAGTACTTTTTGAAGATCGGTCTTAAGATATTTTGTAGCCCATAACATTCGTTTGTTGCCATTCACTTCACTCAAAGGAGGGCATTTGAATGGTGACCTCTGATCCGCTATTTTCTTCAGGATCCGATTTCTTGTCCTTTTTGATACTTCTGTAACACCCGCGTTGTCAAAAATCGTCTTGCTAGTGCTATGAGGGTTCTGTGATAAAGATCTTTTAATTTTCCTCAAATCCCTGCTTGTGGTTACACTTGGCCTCCTCTTTTTATGTTTCTTTCTTTCAACCTTACCGTTATTGACAAATCTCTTTACAGTTCGCTGATCACATTTGAGAATTTTTGAAATTTCCAATGTAGACTTGTTATCTGCAAGAAGTGTAACAATTTCTTGTCCTTCTTTTGCCGTTAGCATCTGTCCTTTGGACATAATTGTTATTTTTTAATAATTTGCAAACACTTATGGCTCACCTTAAAATGTAAAAATCTGAAACAAACGAAAATTAATGAAAGTTTTTATATTCAAAGTACCTAATAATGATCTGTAATTGTTTATCAAATATGAAGAACCATTATATTTAACATATTACTAGTAATTTAGAAAAATATTGGGCAAATACTCTCTTGCAAACACTTTTGGCCCGCAGTGTAATAGGAAAACTATATTATTTTTGCAAATTACATCAAAATTAGTGTCTTTTATAAAATACTTTATTTAAAGATACGCCGTGGTAATTTTCATCTAAGGTGAAATTTATATTGCTATTAAGAAGATGAGGAGAAAATACTTAATTGTTCGAATTCTCATTGTGAGAGATTTCTTGGCATAGTTTGCTGTTTCACTTGGTCAGTTACTACTCATCACTAAGTAATCCAAGCACTTTTTACAATTCGTGATGTTTTCTATTGAAATTTTTTTAAACACTGATAGCCCTACGGAGCAACTATCTATGAATCTGGAAGATCTTTTTAAGGAAAACAAAATATTTGAGGGTTTTGTTGCTGCCAATGGCTTTGGACATGGGGAAGTATTAGAAATTTTTTATTAAAACGGATTATTCATTGAAAAAACAGTTAATATTTTCATGTATTTCAAGTACAGAAAGTTTTTTATCATAAATTATCAACATTACAGGTAAACACATTGATGTACAAATTTGCAAGAACTTCAAAATTTCTTGAAACTTGGAAAATATATTTGCAATCTGCAGGTTGTGATTAAATTTAATTATATTCTAATAAGTATTTGGAAAGAGTGGTAAATTAAAACTTTATTTACAAACTCAATATATTTTGGATTACAAAATTTCTCTTCCTTCTACTTTCAGTAACTTTCTATATAGGTGGTAGAAAAATCTGTTAACTGTCATCAAGTTTTTAATTCATTGATTCCAAAATTTTATTATTTGACTTCTTTGGAAATATGCAGCTTCTATCTAATGGAAGGCAGTGGATGTTTATTCATTTTGTACAATAATATCATTAGACGTTTTATATATAGCTTAGGATTCTTCGACAAAGAGTGAAGAAGAAAAATAAAAAATTTTCAGTAAAATTTATATTCTGCTATTTAGTCACTGTTATGTTGATGTAGTCTCCTGTAGCTTAATATCCCCTGATTTTGTCATTACATTTTAAGTTAAGAGTAATTTAAAAATATCTTGGTAAAGTTAGGGTGGATTTAAGGACCTATTTTGTCAAAATTAGGAATTTGAAATAGTGACGTTTTCTACGTTTAAAATTAATAATAAATTTTCATACAATTTTAAAACAAAAATTTTAAAGCATTATATTTAGTAATAACTTATGCACATTCAATTCAATTATTAAAAAAATCGGCACTAAGATCTATTATAATTCAGAAAAACATGGAAATACTGATTATTAAACATCATAAATCCATGCAATAGAATAGAAAGTTTGAGAAAAATGTGCTTCTTCATGTCAAATTTTATGCATCGTGTAGATAATTTGAAATGAATTTGACATTTTCATTAATTAACTAATGAAAAAACAAGGCATATGTCAACCGCTAAGCATTACATACAATAGTAAAACTTTCGATAATTTCTTAGGTTTCAGCGAAAATATTTAATCAAAAGACAATAAATTATTTTTGAAAATATTTTAAAAAGCATATACTATTCATATTTAAGATATCTAATGTATAATGTTTTAGTTTTTTTAATTGATTCTGTGTACTATTTTAAATTAAATTTTTCCTTTATTTTAAATTGAAATTTCCATTGATTGCTCTTTTGAGCAATAACAATTTTGTCTTCATCTCTGCAGTGTATTTTACGTCAGCTAGAAGCAAAATTAAAGAAATATAAATTAGTTTTTGATTGAAGATATACATAATTTAAATAATTTTACTGTTTACTTCATATCAATTGTGATAAGAATTCACACTTAAGAGACCAAGTCCACACTATCTAATAGCAAGCGCGCTGCTAGGCGATAATTGCTGTATAGTTAATTTTAATTTTTTTTCTACTACTCTGTTAAATTTGCAATATTTATTTCACAAGGTTTTATATATATAT
>CABFPE010000752.1:241112-269570 GCA_900660155.1 Hofstenia miamia
ATATATATCCGTTCCTTAACTGATAGCCACGATAGTCTTAAGAAAATGTATAATGAACCTTGCAAATATAAACAGCATAGAATTTATTTGATTTGAAATTAGTTTCCTTAATTAAAGATTAATAATTATTTTAATAAATAAATTTTTCCCGTTAATAAAAAAGGGTTAAGATTAATAAAAACCAATTGACTCAATGCAAAAAAAAAAGGTCAATTAATAAAAAAATAGTTTTCAATCAAATAACAAAGTCTTTTTTGTAAGCAAATAAGGGAAATACATTAATAATTCTAACTAGTTATTTTTTAATAAAATTATTTGGGCAAAGTTTTTCTTTGCGATTTCAATTTTTCAATTAATTAGCTCAACAACCAACAAAAAATTTGCATTAAAAAAATTTTAAATTTTAAAAGTCTAAAATCAAATTTTGAAATTGTGGTAAACTTTTCTTGTGAAGTGCTCGCCCCAAATTATTGCAATATATTCCTTTATTGCAATATATATATATTATATATATATATATATATATATATATATATAAATACATCAATAACCAATCCACATTTATTTTTTAGAATTGTTTGCAAACTTGCAAATATAAAATTTGGGGTTAATATAAAACATGCTTAATCGTGCAAAACTTTATTTAGTTTTTCAGCTAAAGAAGTACAGCAAAATACCAATTTAGTTATACCCATTATCAAAATAGATATTTGATAATGATCTTAATATTATTTGTTGCATATCTTAGGAACACTTTGTTATCAAAGTTTTCATAAACTTTGAAGAGAGTACGTGTTAGGTCGCAAATAAATAATGTATTGCTTATTGACATTGCTTTACACAAAAGATGGCTTTGAACGTTTAGAAAACGTAAATAAAAGAATATACACTCGAACAGAAATTAACTTTTTTGAAATTACTTCAAATACTTTTATTGGAGTGAGATTTCTGAATTGCAGTGTTAAGCACCTCTCCTATATTTTTGGTGTTATTCACGATACCATGTATTTTTTCTATTTGATATTTTAATGTTTCTGAAACGTTTTCATATAAAGATTTGTAAGAATTCAAAAATTATATGATTCGAAAATTTTGCAGTGCATAACACATTGTAATGAAATGAAGGCTTTTTGACGTGGTGCATCACTTCAACATGGGAAATCATTTTTTGGCTTAAATACTCGAATGTTTAGTTTCTAAGTGAAAAATAAAATCAAATTTCAGTACTTCGATTACTTTTTTACGCATACATATACACCATGAGGTCTAGGCTGAAATAGATGAAAATATTTTACATGTGAGATCTGAACATTTCGTTCACCGTTTAGAACAACGTTTCATTAAGAAAGCTTTTTGTAAGAAACGTTTATCTAGTTTAGACAATTCAAAACAAATACAAAGAATTTATTGACAAACGCTTTGGTGTCCTATACATCGGTTTATTTATTCATTGTCCAACAATAAACTTTCTGTCTCTCAATAGTTTGGTCATGCTATTAATCCCTATAACAGCATTGTTTTGCCTCTAAAAAGTAATTTTTCTTTTTGTCTAAATGAAAAATAAAAAACACATTAAAATGCTTTGCTTGTAATAAAATAAGAAATGTAGTTTTTAACTAATTAGGTACTACAAATGGTATTATAATCAATTCTTTATGGCTAGATCCAGTTTCATAATTTGTTAAAAATGATTTTTACAACTCTGTCAAAAATGAATAACTTGCTTATGTAAAAATATGACCATATGGCATTTTATGGTTATTGATATCTGGGATATTGCAATGAATAATCATATTTTTTCAAATGTTTAAAAAATATAGAATTCAGCTAGTCTCTATTTCAAATATATGATGTATAATAGACTCTTACTTTGATAAACTTACAAAAAAGTTTGATGTATATATATATATATATATATATATTTAAAATTGTGTTCTTGATTTGACACTGAGTTTCTAAAGCTTTGTAAATGTCAAAATCAAATACTTAGATTGAATATAAATAATATGATTGTTTATCTTTGCATCAATTTTGTTACCAGCTCTGTCAGAAAAATATTGTAAATTTTGGTCGAAATATTTTCTAAGGTAGGGTGCGAAGGAAATATTATCCCGCCTCTAAGACACAAATCTAAAAATGAAAAATGTGTCCATTCTGTCCTATAGAGGTATTGAATTTATTTGGATATTTTTAAAATATATGATATATTTTAAAATATGATATAATTGAAATGACATCAAAACCTGCAAATTCTCTTCCTTGATACATTTCTAATTTTCCCTTTTTGCAACTCTTTTTCAGTTAAATTTTGGTTGATAGGGGATTATCATGGTTGATGGGCGGTTGAGCAAACGTTGGAGTAGGGCAAAGCTAAATTTTATATTGCCTTTTATGAAAAGCAAGTGGATCTGGATAAATATAACTGATTATAGTTATCAATTGACGCTATTCAACAATTATTAAGTTTAAAAAACCTCTATTTTCATAATGAAATTTATTTGGCAACTGCTACCTTTTTTCTTTGAAATGCAGATGTGCTGCAACTATCGCAAACTCACTTCATCATCTGAAGCCTCATAATTGACTGTTGGTTTAAGTTAATGAAGGAAACTCCCATCTTGTTTTCTATTCCTTTGTTTCTTGTAATATATGTTGGCAAGGTAAATATGCACTTAATACGTTGTAAATTTGAATTTAATTTATTTTTTATCATACATAATTTGCTTATGAGCTATTTTAATAATTGTCCTTAACTTCATTGCTTTATTTGATCTGAGGAATAAAATGAAAAAAATTCACAGCCTGTAAGTTTTGTTTTTCTAACCCTTTCCTGATAATTTGCACTGCTTGTAAGCAAGCTTATAAACAAGCAAGAGTCTAAAAAAAATCTATTATGCAAGCAGCATACTCCAAGTATGTTTAGTCTATAGCAATTGACATCAGCCATTGCAATGAGTCGTTCTCTAATTATGCCGATTGTTTTTCAAAGAGCTAACCGACTGTTTAATTATTCATTGATCAGTGTGTTTTTAACTTTATGCTTATGTATAATGCATAGATTTAATAGATAATATTATACATTACCAGGGAATCTAGTTTATTTACTTGTTTATTTTGTATCTTAAAGTTTAATCGAAAAAATCAAAGGTGTTTAAATTTTTTTCCCATTTATATTCAGAACCTTTCCAATCTCAATTAGAATGTTGAAAAAAGCTGCCATTTATTTGTATTTAACTGCAAACTTTGATCCTTACAGTTGATGGTAAGTTATCATTCTGTTAGGCAAATACTAAAAAATAAGATCAAAATCTTGCTCACAAATATATCAAATTTTCAGAATATTTTCACTCGAATCTGTTTCAATGCTAAATATTTTACACAAATTTTGTTTTCATGTTTAAAAAGTTAAAAATTATACTCACTATTTGCAAAGTCAAAGACTCAATTCATTGGAAAACGTCAACATCAGTTTTACTAAATGGATAATAGACAATTAAATGTAGCATCTGACAATGAAATAATCTAAGAATAATTGTTTTACAAAGTATTTGATAATTTCTTTAAATGCATTGCTTATAAAGGAATCAAATTCAAATTCACATTTTATGCGTTTTTTAATGTCCAAGGGAGTATATAATGAAATCATTTTACATTTTTTGTTGAAATTAACTACTTAAGATTTATAAAACTTTATGGTGATACACCATGAACACAAGTTATTGCATGAGAAAGACTTAAATCTGTTTACTAATAAAATTGACTCTTTTGGGAATTGAAGGTAGTTTTTGAATTTATATTGCTTTTCAATAAAACAATTTGAAATATTAAATGCATTTCCTGTTGAATATTAACAATCACCATTATTTGCTGTTATATTTACCCTGGATGATGAGATTAAGATTTTTCCAAAATCCCAAATTCCAAAATTAATTAGTAATTGCTATGATTTTTTATTTAAAATATTATATATATATACACATATATATATATATAAATATTAAATTATATATAATATATCACAGCACTCATGAATGCAAAATTTAAATTAGCAACCTTGGGACTGGCATTCAACTGCTTGGTTGCTTGTTGAAGTGCGCAACACTGCCGGTCTTTTGAGAGTTGGCCATTTACTTATTAATTGGTGGAACACTGAAACTGCAAAGCAAATTTGTGTCAAAACGACTTTAGAAGAATGACAGAAGTTATTGACACACATTCGCTCACGATTCACTTTTTATTTATGCTCGGACATTGCAAACAAATAAATTTATTAAATTTAATACTGCCTAAAAATTCTACGAATATTTGCAATAGAATATCAATTAAAGAAATTGCTTAAGTTTAAAAGTAATGCGAATTTTGAATCTATGAGTGTAATAGGATTTTTACAAATTTTGAATGTTAATATTTCTGGAACAACTGTGCACTTTTACATCACAATTTGTGAAAAAACTAAACTTTTTTACATTTAATTAGTTTTTGGGTGATATACATGCATATTAATGGAGATACTTCTATAGTGCCAACTCACAGGGTCATAGAATGAAAACTAAATCTCTAATAAAAAATTAACACAAAATTTGAATTTATACTTAAAAAATGATATTGGGACAAAAATTTATATGCTTTCAAAAACTCCTCAAAAGTTGTGTTCGGATAATTATGACCATGATTGTAGGTTTTAGAAATGCATTGTGCAGTAAATATACATGTTAACAAATTCATGTATATCCCTTTGTCATTGCAAAATATCAAGAGTATATTTTTAGAAATTTCCAACATCACATCTTCTGGGATAATTGAGGAGGTTCGTTGGCGCGTCAGTCTTCCATTAATAGTAGCAGTTCCTCTGATCACTCTAGTGGTAATGTGCAGCATAGCAACATTTGCGGGAAACCTTCTAGTCTTTTTTGCATTTATCGTAGAAAAACGACTTCAGTCGAATAATAATTATTTTTTGCTCTCTTTAGCGATTGCAGATGGAATTATTGGATTAATTTCTGTAAATATGTGGCTAATTTTATATCTAAGTAATGGTAAGCAAATTCTATATTCCTATAAAATGCCTAATTAAATCATTTGGATCACCTTTACAGCTTTATAAGGCTATAAAGTGTATATTATGCAAGATGTCCATACAAATATAATTTTACTACTCAAAATCCAAATGATACGAAACTAAAAAAAGTACCACAAAATGACGTTAAGCATTCTACCTGAAGTATGCTCACAAGTTCTAATTTAATATTTCAAATGATATGCATTCAATAATTAATAAATCAGGCGATATCTTTCAGTTTCTTATTTAATAACAACCCCGTTTACTTTTCGAGCTTGAATTCTTATGTTGAACAGGCTGTACATTTGCAACAACCATGGAAAAATGTGGTGTCTCTAAAAATAGCTTGAAATAACCAAAATTTAAAATGAACTTACTTGAGTCGATAAAATTAAGAAATCTGATTTTTTCATATTGAAACTTTGAAGGCAAGTAACGAGATTGTGCTATTGTTGGAAAGTCTGCATGCAACAGTATTCTACAAAAAACCAGTTCAAATGAAATATGCTTAGTCATTGATTTACTTATATTTGATATGTCATTAAACATTTCAAGCAAATACCTTGAACCCTGTCAGAATATTGATCTTGCTTGATATGGTAAACCTAAAGAGATGTTTTCTATGATTAATTCCACAATGCAATCTAATTTGAATTGTTGTTAGTATATTTAGTACTAGAAAAGTGACAATACTGCATAAAGATCATTAAACATTTATCTTGACAATCTCATTGAATTAACTCTCTGTAGATATTTTGTTTATTCCAAAATTTTTGCATTTAAAACATTAGATAGAAATTAATTCTGAAGTATTAATCACAGTTCTAGTGTTAACATCGGTATAATCTCATTGTCGTGACTCTGTTTTGCTTAGGTGTATGGCCTTTCGGATGGAACCTGTGCGTTATATGGATTTTGTTGGATTACGTTTGCTGCACAACGTCAATTTACCACGTGTTTATAATAAGCATTGATCGCTACTGGTCAGTTGCTTTTCCTGCTAATTATAGAATGAAGATGAGTCCACGTATTGCTGGTTATATGGTTATACCAACATGGTTGATACCGTTAGTTTGGTGGTTGGCATTAATTGTTGGTAAGTGAAAATTGCAAAAGGCTATTGTGTATGTAAAAGTTTTTTGATAATAAGGAATTGAGGTATATCTTAATAATATCATAACTGCTTTATTTTGAGCTATGTAAATAAAAATATTGGAGTATAATGCTAATTGATTTTTAAATATAACCAAATATAAACTACAATTTCCAAACTCATTTAAATTTCATATGAAAGGAACAATTATTTAAGGATATTGTTTCAGTGGGAAGATAATGATACGAAAATATCACAATTTTCTCTTTTCAATTAATCCAAGTTCAAACAAAATATAATCAACGACCAGAGTTTTTTGCCCAAATGTTGAGAGAAAGTGCAAAATTGATAATGTTCTATGTATTTTAATTTTTAAGCAAAACAAAAAGCTCTTAGTCCTTGCTAATTACTTCTAGCTTAAGAATGCTTAACATATTTTTGAATATATCTTTATAGCGTTAAGATTTAATGTTTTTTGAAAAATAACTAAAAATCTATTTATACATTGTTCAATTGGCGTGTTTGTATTTTTATTTTAACTTCAGCCAAATTATACCAATCTATTTCAAGTTACGCTTTTGCATTCAAGGAAAAGTTTCTGTTGGTAATTTTTGATAAATAAAATACTAAACTTTGATGTCTTGGTCTTAGAAGTTATAAAAAGTACTACGAATTTAAATTTCTTTCTTAGGTTCACGCAGCATTAATTTTATTAGCTTTAAAGAAAATTGCACAAAAATATTTTGGAATTTAGCATAGATCAAATTTTTTTTACTAAAACTAATTTAGTTGTCTGAATTTATCAAATATTAAAAATAAAAAAGTTTTCTTTAAAAAATATTTCATTTCCTATGCCTTATTGAAGTGAGAGATGTTAAAAGCATTAAAAATAGAAGAAATTCATAGAATTTCTACTGGTAAAGTAAAACTATGTCTCACGTCAAAATCGAATTAAGCAAATGATGTTATTCTAATTTGCAATGGTTACTAAAAATAGAACATCAAATCTCACCAAAAAGTTTAAAATTTAAATTTTGACTATATTGCTAGTAAAGTGCAATAAAACACTCTGGATTTTGAAAGTATCCAACTATTTTTCAAGAGTGATATTTTGGAATTATGTAAGGTTTCTTAACCCTACCAAAAGTCTAAATTCAATAAAATAATGAAAGAACCAAAAATATATGAAAAGGATTAGACAAATCAAGTCATGAGATGTCTGGATTCGATCTAAGTAGTCCAACCTTTTGTACTAAGTAAAATATTTTAATATTTCTAAGACAAATAACAATTTTTTTGATAAATAAATAAATATTAAACTGCAAAATAACTATAAAACAACCTTTCATAAAATTATTAATACGAGAGGCTCATTTAAAATCTGATTTACAAATTGAAGAAAGGGAATAACAAATATTGTCTAATCTCTCTATTGCTTACCATTAGCTATATTACCATCTGATTCAATGGTTACACTTGTTCCATGTGCACACACACACTAGAATAGCAGGCATCACCAATTACGTTAATTAGCTACATTAAGTCTTCCTGACAAAAAACAAGGAACAGCACAAGTTGTTCAGGATTATTTATAAAGAACTTGTTAGAATTGTCAGACAGAAATATTTTATTCATGAGTAGTTAACGTTCCATAATATCAAACATAGATTAAGGAAATTCTGACTACAATGACTTTGTTCATCGATTGACAGATTTTTTATAATATACTTATCTGTTTATGAATATTTAATTAGTGCTTTCGTCGCCTTGGAAAATATTGCATTTCACAATAAATAACGATAAGAAAATATTAAATGAACTTATTGCTGCATTTTATAACCTACATTTCTCATAATGCCATAATTTCATTATTATTTGATTTTCACGTATTTAACGAAAATGGTAAAGATAGCTACAATTTTAGAAAAATTTAAATATATTATGATGAGAGCATCAAAATACAATCAATAGAACTTTTATATGTACTAAATTTACACACACTTACACACGCAACCACATCAATTCTAATATAATTATATCAAATTTTCAAAATAACTTTAATAGTTAAAAGACAATTTTGCATGAGAGACGTATTGTGCTTATCAACATGTTATATATTGCATCCTTCCGGAAACGTCAAAATTATCTTAATAAATTTAAAGTCTAGTGAAACTTTTAATCACCAGTGTTATTTAAAACATAAATATTTTGGAAATTACCAGTTTTCATCACAAAAAGCATATATATATATATACAGATATTTGAATTTATTTTTTTGCAGATATTATATTTGCTTGACGCTCGCATTGGTATAGGCTAGTAAAGCACTCCTTCTTTCAATGCAATCCAATTTTGTTTCAATACAATATCGAGTTGGCATTTGCATTAATTTTCAGAACAACTCAATTTCGTACCATTTCAATTCAGTTTTATATAGATCTTTAAATACAGCATCAACACCAAAAGGTAGATTTTGCATAGTATATTTGATTAGAAATTTTTCATGATGTTTTTTAAGAGTCAATTGATTAGATAACTACAGTGTGTTACAGTTTTGCATACCCTATGTTATTGCGTAGCTATCTACACGTATATGCCCAATAGGAAGCAAATAATTTTTCTGAAATTCTATGAAAAATTTGAAAAAGTTTTTTATCAGTAGATCCACCTTTGAAAATAGAGCATGAGTTAGAAAGTTGGGAAACTAAAATTTTTTAAATTTCAGGAAAACCCACGGGATTGACAAAATTTGGTTGTACGAGAGCTTTTCATGAACTTGAAAAATTATTTTAAAATGTCATAATACAGTTATTCTGAAAATATTTTTACATCGATGTATCAACAATTTTTTTGACACATCGCGCCAGAAATAGTTAAAGCTGTTACATTGCTAATAATAGCAAATACTTTAAAATTTAAGAACAATATGAAACCATGATTATTTTAAGTTTCACTTTCTGTTTGTTGTGATTTTCGAAAGCATTGCATTGAAGTCTAATTGAACTAAAATCTATTAATATTTTGCAATCATGTCCTTAATTTTTTTGATTAATATTGATATTTATTTAGAATTGAAGATTGCCAAATTAATGCTTTGCAGTATACTTTTGAAAACACAATGTCTGTAAATATTTCCTGCAAAGATGTAACAAGCGATATTTAGAAGTAACAACCCTTTTTCTTTCTAGAAAAATCATCTTAACTGGAATTCAAATAATTGAAATATTTTCTAAAGTTATGCATCATGAATCAAGAAATCAGCTACAAAGTAGCAGAAACCATGTTTTTTATGAATTGATCTTCATAAGCTATTATGTAATATGTTATGTAAAAAATGCTACATACACAGACACTTTTTCATCATTTAAGTAAACACTTTTTGCTCCAACTTTATCGCTGTAGTATGTCCTTATTAATCCTAATGGGTGATCAAGTTTTCCATACTGTGTGAGATGAAATATGCAATAAAGCAACAACATTTTATCCTTTAAATTTTGCTAATTTAATGTTAGTATCCAAAATGTCATGCAAAAAATACTTCAGTGTATTGAATAATTTCGTAATATTTGTTTTCAATATGTATTAAAAAATATTTTATGCTAAAATTATGTACTTGAAAGATACTTAGGTACAATTTCTATAGTTTCACAAAATAGCTACTGTTTATGAATGTACTTGTCGATAATGTCAAATTTATAATAATGGTTTTCTTTGCTTTAGTAGATAAAGTTGATGGATCTTCAAATAATGTCACAATTATGTACTTAATGCAGTCTTAAAATCAATGCTGGAAAATATAAGTCTAAGGTGCTGACGATATGGAAAGGCTATCGATCTAAAATTAAAAATAATTTTAAATATAAAAATTTGGCTGACTTTGATGTATATCTTCATAGAGTTCAAAACGCTCGTAAATAAGATATTTTAGTAACTTTATTTTGAAAGAGCAACACCAACCTAATTTCTGTATTTGCGGAATCAAAATAGTATTCTTTAAAACTAAACTCAGTCTTGAACTTCATAAAAAATATTTACATTTAAAATTTGAGTTTATGAGAGTTCAACTTCAATCAATTCCTAGAAAAAATTTTTAAATGATCACTTCATTTGAATTTTTGCCCAACTGATAATTTAGAAACACACCTAACTCTTTTGAAGTATTCATGTACCAACTGTAAATTAACGCTTAAAATTGCTTAGTTTAATGCAGCAAAAATTTTACGCCACAAATTACAATATCATAAAACTGAAAAGCAATTTGCTTTATAATTTTTGGTGTTTATTTTGATAGAAAAACTATCAAAATATAATATTTCACATTCATTATATATTTGAATATAACTATGGCAAGGGAGCATTGTTGATGAAAATTGTCTACCAATCTCAAAATAAGAAAAATAATATTTCATGCATTTGGCTTAATTATTGTGATAATTTTTGCAAAAAAAATATATATATGAAAGTAGCTAAATTGAGATGACGAAAATTCATTTAAAATTGGAAATAGGTATTCTTGGTCAGTCGGTTGATAAATGAATATTAAGGAATATTATTTATAATAGACCAGGAGTTATCAAACGCATTACCTACTGATAGTCTCAATCAAATGTTTAAGTAATAGTGCTGCTATAATTTGTAGTTTTCCGAAGTATCAAATATATTCTATAAAGAGAACTTCTGATTGAAATGTTATAGAACAATCAATTCGATCACAACTTGGCTTAGAACATATTATGAAATAATTTAGTGGATGATATCCAAAAATATTCCCATTAAATATGGTAATTGCTTGCATACAAGTAGGAAGTTTACTTTTTGGTTATTTAAACATAAAAAACAATTTATCAGAAATCCTTGAACTTAATTTTAATTGTGAAATATTAGTTTTAAATGTTAACTACTTCTATTTAATTGCTACTATTTAAATTTATTCCATTCTAAATACCATATTTAAGGTCATCCACTGATCTATGGTGTCTTAGTTCCTAATGGATACTGCTGGGCGAACTATTGGGGAATGGGCCTCTTAACGTACTTATCCACATCAATAACATACTGGATTCCAGTCATCATCATTACTGCATTGTATCTCCACATCTACAGAGTGGCTAAAAAAATTAAACAGAGAAGAAACCAAAAGGCAAAACAAATAAAAAGACTCACACCTAGTATTGACACTAAACCAGTAAGGCTTTATTACCTCACGACAACGTACTTTAAATTATTTCGAGGTATTATCCAATTATATGTAAAACTCATTAACTTTGATACTGAAATACATAACTTCAAATGGTGTATGTGATGTGTTAGCGCAGCAAAGTTTCTTACAATTTTAATTCTTCAACCTAAGTTTTTCCACTCTACAATCAGCGAATATGTTCATGTATTATAGGAATTACACTGAAAGTTGTTTTTAACTTTAACGCTGAGGAGCTGAAGTCTATCCAATAATGTCATGGGATATTGATAAAGCATGTATTTTGAAATGAATACATTAAATTCCCAATTCTTGGTATTTACAGACGTTATATGAATTAATAGATTTAATTGTATCTTTAATGTAACTTATTCGATTATATTTTGTTTTAAATTTTGTTGTAAGCACATCGCTTAATGCACGCTGAATAAAGATAGTGTCATTCTTTTATCATCTCTAAATAATTATAATACACACATATATATATATATATATATATGCATATAAATATATATATATATGTTTATACATATATATATATATATATATATGTTTATACATATATATATATATTTATACATATATATATGTATATATGTATATATATATATATGCAATTTTTTATGTTGTTTATACTTGAATATTTTTGAATAATGTTTCTCACCACTATATATATGCATAGCTAAAACCGACTTTATAAAACAATATTTAATTCTCAAATTGATCTTTGATTTCAATTAACGCAGGGTTCAATTAAAATTGATTTGATAGCAGTTGAAGTTATGCAACCGATGGATGTGATGATAAATGGATTTGAAATATGAATAAAGTTTAAAAATGTTTGTTTAATTTCTACACAGCTACAGGTTGCTTTCAATTATTGCTTAAAACGGACTTACTAAAACGCTTAATTTAAATGGTCAATGCCCTTGTTAAATACATATGTAAGATTAACAGTTGAAGGAAATATTTGCGTTAAGGGCATCTGAAGTGTATACACAACATTGTCAATCAATTTTATCTTATACAATCAAATAGAATATGTTAATATTTATGGATCAACACATGTCTATATTTTATAATAGTGTAATCTTAAAACACACAAGCAAGATTGTGTTAAACAATTAAATAATAGATTTAAATTTTTTGTTAATCAAGTAAATCTCAAAATTCTACTTGCACTTTGTGGTTTTAATAATAGTTTTAGGTAGTCAGAACTTTAGGGAATTTTAACTGAAAATGCTACCTTTATGCTAGAATTACATTCAGCCTTGAGATTTGTACACTAAATGCAAATGCCCTCGTTTTGTACAGTATGTGCATTTAACCGCAATTTTTAACAAATGCTAAACTCATAAACTATATTAATTTAAGTTATATATTTTGTCTTAATTAACAGTTTGAAGCTTGCTGTTTCTAAAAAAATTAATGATGTTTTTTCTTAGTCTTTGTCAAAACATCGACTTAGCAAATAATAAAAATTCAAATTTAACATCATTCGCCATTTTTAGCAAATCCATGTTAATAAAATACTTCAGATATTATTCAATTCCCAAAATTAACTGCAAAAAATGCATCATCTAATTCGTCTACCATTGCAAATGTATTGACAGATGCTCTTCGTAAAATATAGAATGAAGGTAATAATTTATGCTTTGTTCTTATAATAACTAATCTAGATAATCAATCGAGGAATTACACAAGCAAGCTATATTTCCATCCTTAGTAGCAATGGGCAGTTGCAAAGCTCTCAAATTACTATTAGAATTGGTTAATGTTTTCAAAAGCACCTTCTTTCTGAAGTGTAAGGTAGTGATTATTCATCAAATTTAATGACAAAAAGTTATTCCCAGCATGTCAGTGCCAGCAAATAAACGGAGAAAACTAATTCTTAGGCTCTTAATATGAAACTATTTTAGAATAAGTTATTCATAAATTCATGAAATTACAAAATGATGAAAATGTATTCAAGATATAATTATATTTAGTTCAATATTGAAGATTAATTAGAAAATTCTTATTAGTATTGGCTTTGTAGCTTATTAATTTTTGCCACAGTCTGGGCTACCTACCCCTAATGCAAGTGAAATTTAATGTTTTCATAAAGGTATGCTGTTTGATAAAAATTATTGTAGAAGAAATTTTGAATTTGTATTTGCCTTTGCGTTGTAAAACTATTACAACAAATGTAGTCGAATATTATGTTTAGGTGATCGGCGGTTTAATGTCTAAAAACCAGAGTCTTCGATTTCCCATTTGAAATTAAAAAACGAAATGGCGTTTATTTTCCTTTAATAAAAGCGAGACCGGATGCTAATTTTTAACATTCATATGCAAAACCATTTTTCGCCCAAATTGGCAAATAACAAACTTGCCGTTTTAATGAACTGCATGAAATTGTTTTACATATTTTAAAGATGGCAAAACATCATTATTTCCTCAGAAATCATTATTGAAATGTATGTTGTTAACATTAAAATCGCAGACATTTTGCGGCCTACAACTTTGTAGTTGCGCTCCACAAAAAAATAAATAAATGTTGTAATTTGATTGCCGGTGATGAATTGTGGTGAACTTGCTGCCAAAGAGCTTGTTATTTTTGTCTGCAAGGACTGTGTTAAGAACTATGAAATTTTAAAATTTACAATTTTTCTATTTAAATTTTTAGTGAAATAAATTTATGTTTGGATGGACGACTACTGCTTTTAAAAATATTTATTTTTTCTAGTATTAAAATTTATTCAAGTTATGTCAAAAATGAGTTTGTATTTTAATAAATTTAAGAATCAGACATTAAGCATCAGTAACTATTCGTATTCCAAGGCCATACATATATAATGTACAAATGATACTTAGCTCAAAAAAATCCTTAAGAATTTTCGAATTAAGGTTTAAATCATTTTTTAAAATTGAATAGACGGTGTAAACATTTTAATCCCAATTAGCATTCTGTCATTCTTTCACTTAATATTTGAAAGAGATTTGCTGAACATTTCAGCAATCTTGATTTAGTAGAAGAGATTATTTTATAAGTAACCAATTTTTATCTTTCTTAAACCATATGTTACTGCTAAAAACTTTAAACAGATAATTAATATCCAAGATTGTTAACTTTGTGGATTTCCGTATTGTGGAAATTGCAACTTAAAAAAACAACAAATGCTAAAGATTTGACAATGCACCAAAAGATTTTTGATAATTGTATTATTTTACCACCTTGAAAAAAACTTTGAGGTATTTTAGAAAACGTGCTGTTTTGTTGCATGTGACATTTTCTTCATTTCGCTAATTAACTTAACATTCTCTTTGCAATGATTAAATTACTCAACTAATATATTGCAAATGATTATTTGTTGTAAAAAAGTACTTGTGCGATACATTTAAGGCACTTATAAGAAAAATCAATAATTGCACATTTAGACTGCTAAATTGTAATGGCATAAAATAGTAAGAAAAATTTTGCCACAGGTCCATTATATAAAGAGACTATTTAGATTTTTTACACCAATGTTTCAATTCAATTATAGAACTAAAGAAGCTTTCATAACCTTAATTACAAGGATTGAATATGAATTAAAGTATAAGAAAATTGAATGAACAAAGCAATTAAGACTGTCAATTCAATTATATCAAACACTAAGATTCATTAGGTAATTGTGTATAGAATTTTTAGTGCCTAATATGTCATTATAGGGTTTCAAAACCATGTCTTCTGTACACTTTTAACAAATTATTATCTCAAGTGAAATACCAATATTTGAAAATGTATATCGATTCATCGAATCTGAAATCATCATAATTGGTTTGATTGAATGCTTTCTTTATTCAGTTGGATTTCACGTCAATAGATTACTAATCTAAATTTGTACGTTATACAAGAACAAGCATTCAATTCAATATCTATAACTATTAATGATTAAGAAATATGATACTTTATTGATAGTTTAGTTCATAGATAGTCAAGCACAAAACTCACTTTTTAAAGCAATTTCTTTCATCTGCAATTCGGTTTTCCTGACACCGTTATGATTGCTATTTTGATGACTAAATTCTAATCGGTACCAATGGTAGAGAGAAAATTCAAAAAGAAGGGTATGTAACATTTCGACCCATAAACAGATATGAATTAAGCTTCATCATCGAAGTGTCACGGGTGTCTCCGAGCACATTGGCTTCTGCTTTTCAGTAATTGAACCTCGCCTCTGATTTGTGAAGAAGGATGATATCTTGAGGAGCTTGATTAAATTAAACACTTTTTTACTAATTCTTTTTTTACTAAATCTTTTAGTATAAAGTATTTATGGAAATCACACTGACACCTTCATTTCAATTCAAACTGCGAATAATCATTAAATATTCATGTGTCCCTTTTCTTAGGAAAACTTTAGGGTTTGAATATTATTTTCGTATAAAAGTGTAAAGATCCGTTGAATACAACCGCGGAGACATTGCAGGAAATCGTCTTTCCCGAAGCCACGGGTATTAAAGGGGGACGAATCACCTCCCCTTGGAAAGTCGAGCAACCCCTCCTGAACAACAAAGCTATAAGCAAAATCAGCATGTGAAAATATATTTTTTAATTCAATTGCTGAAATGAATTTCTGAGGTATATTTTGTCTATATCATCAAAAAATTGGTCATGCACGTACATGATTTCTACTAGATGACACCCCGGCAAAAAATCCCGCGTACACCCATTCATACAACATAAAATTAAAATGTTGTAGTCTTAGTAAAATTTTAGTTTAAATTTTAAACGAAATTTCCATCAAACCTTCCTGAATGCGTGTTAGCCCCCTTAGACGATAATGCTGACTACGGCCCTTGAAATCGTGTGCTGACTTTTCAAACACCTTACGTATTTACATCGTGTCTATTGACACAAATGAGCTTGGTTTCAGCATTTTAGATTTGAGTATATGAAAGTGAAAATAAACTGATAATTTGTTTGATTAAAAGCATTGCTTGGGGAAAATTAATTTATTTGATGGACATTTATTGGTAACCTAAAAGCAACAAAGAATTCATTGATTTTTATAAGCGTGTCTTAAATTGCAATAAGGAGAAATTGACTACATAATTAAAAATTTTAATTATGAAATATTTGTCGTTATCGCAATGCAAAAAGATTCAAAAAATGAATCAATATTAGCAATCGTGTAAATGATATGATGGAAATCAGTGGCATGCAAGCATGACGAAATTATTTGTAAGCAAGTTCTTAAAGTATATGTTAGTCCTTGAAAAGAATTCCTCCAAGTTCAGAATGATGTAGGTTAATACATTGTGCCTACAAACTTTTTTGACAATTCAAATTCCTAATTCGTGTTAAAAATTTTTCATCTTAAACTTCTTGAAATTTGCTTACATTTACCATATATAGTTTATATAATACCGAAAAGTTCTTGAATGTATTATGTTTGATGTATACTGCTAGACTGTCAAAATTTTAAAATATTAATATTTAACTATAAATGTCTTGATACCTTTCCTAAATAAATATATTATATTAGTGTAATAATTGGAATTTGTTTTGATGAGACAAAGGTACATCTAATTTTTTGTAAGCCTGCTTAGAAAACACAGCCACGGCGCTTGCACAATGTTGCTGGAGGGCTGATAGTTTGTAAATACAGCGTAAATTACAAAATATTAAATGCTATAAGAAATTGGAAATTGAAACTTTAACACAATTAATATTATGGGCGTTTTGTTGCATGCTTTAAATTTTATAAACTAGAAATAGATGACGACTATATATAAATATAATAACTCTTCTTTCTGTTGATATTCAAATTTATGTCGATTGAATAGCATCAGTTTTTGATTTAATTCTATTCATTGTGAAATTGCATTAATTTTCTTTCTTTTATAAAATCCTTAAAGAATCAACTTTATTCAAATCAAATTTCAAATTATTCCCTATTATTTCTTTTCAGAATTGTAGACAATAACTGCGGCTAACAAAATTTCATTAATGCGCTAATGATTTGGTAAATATCAGTTTTCATTGTCATGACGCAATTAATAGTTAAACTAGAAATTACAACCACTTCGTTAGTTTTTAGATAATTGCAAATTAATAATTTTAAATATAAAAAATTTATCAATTGTTGACTTAAATTAGCAACCAAATTAATTACATGCTTTTCCATAGGATTCAATTCATTTGGAGTACTATGTGTTTACGAGTGCATTCCAAATCCTGTTGTTTTATATAAAAAACAAATGGTGACAGTAAGCATATAATTACATTAAAATGTTTAGTATTAATAATTAAGTTCAGGTGAAAAACGAGAAAAAGATAATTATCAACTTTAATACCTCATTCGATTACACTAAATGTAGTCTTGAAGTTCAGCACTTTCTTACACCTCTGGCTATTTGACATAACCACAATGTGCAAGGCGTAAACACATTTTCAAAGAAATCCCCTCAATTGGAGAGTTAACGTTTTCTTCAAAAGTGAATTCGATTTTTCCCGTAATTTTTATGTATGCTGAAAAAATCTCATATAAACTGCACCAATCGACAAGGCTTGACGTATTTATAACTATGTTGAAATTTCAAGAATTTAAGATGATTGTGTAAACCTAAGTGTAAACTAGTTAGCGCTGCAATACAAATGCCTGTGTGAATGAGTTTAGAATCTAACTTGTTCTCGGATTATTTCATACCAAGTCACAACATATTAGGACAATCCATATAATTGATATAGCGTTAATGTATATTATTCCAATAGACCATGAACAAATATACTAATCTGTATACATTCAAAAATACTTATTGTAAGAAATATTTGAAAAACATACTCTAATCGCAGATTAAAAGATTATCTTAGAGTTCTGTGCATCCAGAATTTTGTTTGTTCAAGTACCCATTGGATTTGGTCAGAGGATTGCTCCATGTTACTCCCATTGTATTTTTTGATTAATAATAGTCTTCCGTGATCTCACAGAAATATTTTGTCTTGGGTTTTAGTCGCATGGGGCTGAATGGTCTCTCAAAATTCAAAATTGTGCAAATACTTCGAAGTATCGTCGTGTATACATCAATTATAATGTAATATTTCCTGAAACATTTGAATAGGATTATCAATAATTATCCCTAATGTCAATTACAAAAATATGAAATCACATTTATAAAAAATACTAAAATATTTATAAAGTGCTATTTCTTCCATTTTGTTAGAAGCAAATATGAGTGCTTTTTCTTGATTTCTTGAAATATGAATTTTATAAAATTGTTAAAATGGAAATTGGATGCAGCAAAAGATAAAATTTAACAAAAACAAATAAGATGTATGATAGTAATAATATTTCAATAGGTATAGTTCATGAAATTATAAAGTAAAAATTTTCCTATCAATTTTTGGAAGTCTTAGCAAATACCATAATAATATCAAAATATTTTCCGCGTTTCAGAAAGAATAATTTTCAATTGAAGAAAAACAGTTTGGTCAATCTATTTCTCTAACACCGATCGTTTTATATTTTGAATTCCACCTGATTAACACATTAATAAGCTTGAGTAAAATCTTTCTTCGTTAATATACTTCCTACTCTAGAAGGCTATGTGAAAATATTGATTATGTTATAGCAATTAGAATGTGAAAAGAATGTGGTTCTCTCACTATGTGACAAGAAGCTACTGTAACTGGCATTTTAGGTACGTACTTTACCATTTTCAAATTTTATTGGCCATAAAATGCAAACCTTTAGCAAACGGCAAAATCATTCGCAATTCCAGATTAATGTGTTATTTTACAATTTTCATCTGTGAAGCAATTTGTAAGAATAGTCAAGGATCCTATATAATTTAAATGCGAATGCAATTTAAAGTCATGCAAACATTTCCTGATGCTGCGATGTATCCCTCTACCTAAGATAGAGTTGTCACAGCTTACTACGACAATTGAATCATTTTGGGGCACTCTAATTCAAATCACAGAGCTATATCAAAACAACACATTTTGTCTAAGATCATCATTTTTGATGGTGTAAATTTTGTTAATAATAGTGAAAGGAATGAAAAGGTTAAAATGGTTTCCAGTAAATGCAAGGCAAATTTCAAAATAAGTTTTGAATTGTGTTTTGATTTGACAATTATCTGGTGTTAGAAAAAATAAATTTACAAAAGTAACATCATTTAGCTTAAAGTTTTGGTAGAAATGACCTCAGCTTCTAAGGATATTACAACAATAACTATAGAAATAGTTCAAGACTGCAGTGTTCCATTTGATTAAAGCCTTGGAAGAATACCATGGAATATATATATTGCTATTGCCAAAAACGAAAAGTATCTGATGAGTGCGCCAACTAGAATATGTTTTTTGTAAAAGTTACCCAACCTAGAGATTACGATTTTTAAGATAGCAAGCTTCAAATGTTATCTAGCGGCTAAACAGAAAAACAGAAACGTGATGTCCTAGATTACCTTCTGAACTGCTATTCTACTAAGCAAAAATTGGCAATCGGTGTTCAGATTAATCAGAATATTGATTTATCTGGTAAATTTCCACATCATACAATGTGTATTGCGCTTAATAACATAGGCGATCCGTTTGTTGATTGAACTTATAAATTCAATACTAAATGTTTGGAACTAAACGTGCTAGATTACTTTGAATCACTTTGGAATGCTAAATGGTCTAGTGATTCAAAAGAGCTTGAGAGTAAATGGGGTTGCATGTTAACCAATCGGAACTAATGAAGGCAACTTCTTGCTCGAAAACTACCTAACTAACTTTGTAGGTAATAAAGGCCAAACCTGAAAAACTTTGAAGTATGTACACTTCTGTTATATTTTACAGTGATGATACACATTACTCAGAGCCCAAGATTTGCTATGCTCTTCAGTAGTTAAATTTTGGTGATGAAGGAAATTTAAATTATCCTGGGCAGTGTCCAGTTACAAGAGATGGGTAATGGCCTATGCAAATCTTAAGGAAGTAGACATTAAATAACTTAGCAAATTAGTCGAGTTCTCGCAGCTATCCCTATTGTGATGATACTAAGAATTGATACTACATTTAAAGGAGAGTTTGATGATGTTGAAGAAGCTAGAATGCGAATAATCAATATCTTAAGAAAATATGGAATGCACATGGGGGAAATTTAGGATCCCGATAATCCTGATGATTTCTCAAGGAAAGAACTCAACTAATGTTACTGAATTTATGCGCAGTTGGAGCCGCTTATATATCATACCTAAGCTCAAGGAATGCTGTGACTTAATATCAGTACTGGCCCTTGATTTCAGATTTTCTTTTGTCTTATCCATAACAACAAGCGGACATAAATGGGTGGGAGTTAGTTGGTCAACCGGAGTTTATCTTTCTCGTCAGAAGCTTATGCTGAAACTTTTGAATTGTTCCAACATTATTTGGACAACCTATTCAACGTTAGAGTATTTTTGAAGAAAGCTCCAAACTCGATCGAATTTTTTCTAATTCGGAGTTTTTAAAGATACAAAAATATTTGTTTTACAATAGTTACGAGCTTTCCAAACTAAAAAAATAATTATTTGCGATTGCAAAGAAACTGCAGTTTAAAATAAATTAATTTTTACGGTATTTTCAGCTGGATTATCAATGGAGTTTGAGTATTAATGATTTCTCTTTGCATTTGAGGACAACGATTTGCGAATAATTGAAATTATGTTTTTTCTTTTGATTATGAATGTTAAAAAAACTTAATAATTTCATTATGTTCTTAAAATTATAATTTGCAAATTGATTTAGACATTTTTATGGGGTGACACTTTTGTAAATTGAACTTGATTCGATTTGATGTGTGCTGTCTCGGAAAGTTTAGTCACAAATGCGTAAGTGTAAATTTGTCACTCTTCATTATAAATAGCTTTCCTATTTGAAAACGTCGAAAGCATTCACGTTTTCAGTTCATTGATTTTAAATGATGAACTTTAGTTCAATGTTGAGCTTTGTATTCACAATCTTCAAAAGAATGAAAATCTAATATCCTAAGAATGAATTATCATTTGTCCAACAATTTCCATTTTTTCATCGTCTAGCAGACATATATACAAGGGAAAGAGATAGTCTTGAAAACACGATAAAAACAGTTGTTACGTGACCCAAATTATTTTGTCCAAGTTGATTTTGATAATACGAATCTGTTAATGACAAAGTATACAATACTAATTCGAAAAAAGCATGTACACACTACAAAGTATATAAATACTCAAGACGACTTACACGATACTAATGTAGTAACTTAAGTAACCATAGTTTTTTCAAAAACTAATAAATTATTTGCATATTAAAATACTTAAAATTTTGTTCAATTCTTATGATATCATTTAGATTATTGTATAATGTGAATCTTAAGGAAATTGTTATCAGTTCCCTGGTTGAATTGAATATATTGTTATAGAAAATTCAAAAAATTCCTTCCATTTGTGAAATTGTGAGTTATGTACAATGATGTATATTGAATAGAACACAGTGGAGGCAAAGAATTGAATATTTTCTTTAAAATTAAGACAAAGAATTCAAAATTATCCCTAGATAACTAACATTTTGCTTTGCTTAGTTTTGTCATTAAATACCTTATTGTGTACATTTTCATAACATTTTTTATACTATTTGGCGAAAAGATAGTAAATTGTGGATTTTTTGGATTAGTTGTCAATAAATTTCCATTAAAATATATAATTAATTATTCTATACTCTAGTTATTGTCTTCAACCCGATTTCATCCCGATTTGAAATTGAATATCTTAGCATTAACCAACCCCAAGCCGATGCTACCCGTTCTACAACTTTGTTTAGAACATCTTTAGAAACGTGAAAAAACCAATATTTTTCCCATTTAGTAAACAAAAATTTGATGCTTGCTTGTTCATGTCATCAGGATAAATCGACCAAATATAATTGATAAAATCTCTTAAGAATATTTATTTAAGAATTATTTATTACGTCATTGCTGACCATTACGTCACTAAGGAAAACTAGTTTGTCAAGAGAATTTTTGCAAAGATCAATTGAATTTGAATGCATATAGACAAAAATTTATTTACTGGTACTTCTTTTAATAATGTGTGATTTAATGAAATTATATTTTTTACTCTACGTCTGCAAACATGTAGAACTATTATAGCTAACTACTTGGCAGAGATGGTTTATGTTCAAATGCATAACTATTGTTTTGTATTTGAAAAGTACAATTGCGTAGCCCAATGCGACAAAAATAAGCATTCTTGAAGAAGGGGTATTAGAGGCTTTATCAAATACACTGATGACTTCATAAGATATCCCAAGATGTATTATCAATATAATTTGTCGATTTTAGCCTTAATTTGGAAAACAAACGTGAAACTAATAAATTACATATATGGTAGCAGAAGATTCTTTGGATTATGTCATTTACTTCTGTAAAACTTCATCACTTTTGAGGGAGATCTAAATTTGAAGAAATGTTTTTTGCCAGTGATTTTTAAGCAAAACCGCACCACATCATTTTGTTCAAGCTCAACTTTTCAAACATGATCAAAAGTTGGACAACCCAAATATATATATATAGTGATAGCCACTATAAGTTGATGTTATTTAGTTAAAATAAATTGTTTTTTGATATTCTGTTTTTGATATAATAATTATCGAATAGTCGATTGAAAAATCACAATAGCTCAATATAATTGAATTGAAGCGAAATCAGAAATTCAGTGAAATTATAAAATAAGAAGGTTTGACATCTCTCCGTTTAAATTGAAGACAAACATTAACCCTATCCCTTTCTCCTTTTTCCGTAAATATTTTTAATTAAGACATGGTTTATATCATTTCAATAATAGTTATTTACAAACGATTAGTTGTGAACTTGATGCTGAGTTGGGATATAGAAGTTAACACCTGTCTGTCTGTTTGATTTCTTGCTTACTACCTACCAACAATCAATATTTTATTAACACCTGAAGGCAGATACCATTTCAAAGATACCGAACGTTCAAAATAAATCTTGCTATTTTTAATTGTAGGGCGGAAGTTCTTAGTGAATCACAAATATTTTTTGACGAGACCGATTTCACACAATTAAGTTGGTAAATTGTGAAAAATTGATTAAACGCTACAAGATCTTTAATTTATAAACTACTTCTGGTATAGGATATTTGCACTACAGACATATTACACATTTATTAACATCAGATGTTAACACTGAATGTTTACGTTAACTTAAAATAAGATTTACAAATACCTCTTTATAGAACTGCATCAAAACTGCTCCTAGTAGCAGTTAATCACTCCTACTTTTGTAATTACCCAAAATAGTCCTCATCTTTATACGTGGAAACGGGCTCATTTCTTAAAGCTCAAACTTTGCTCGCTCATCAAGCAGGGCGGGAACTGGTCCTGCATTCTATAAAAAATAGGGATCAAAGGACCAACCACTCTATGCATACCTATTAACCAATAAGTTCAAATCAACAAACATGACATTTTCCAATAACTAACGTCACGCTACCCCATAGGTTCATCAGCCCAGCCCACCTCTATTTCTCTTCCTTTTTATAAATCAGTAAGTATTTAGGCAAATTGCAAATCATTAAAATCTTTATTTACAAATAATCACAAACAAATTATAAAATTACAAAGCTTCATGAATGTCGTTGCCAGCCTGAATTTCATTTATAAATTACTAGCTAAAGTTTGATTAAGTTTTTTAATATGCCCACCTAAGATAATAAATATTTCAATATATAATATCTTTTTTTACCGACAAGTTGAACACCAAGCATTCAGAAACAAGTAAATATTGAGTATAGTTTTGTTTCCCCATATCAGTATTTTGAGAATGTGTCGCGGATTTAACTAGAAAATCAACATTTTCTTAAAAACGTAAGCGTGAGATAATATTGAACTTGGATACAAAACATATAGAATCTTGCAAAAACTAGGCCCTAGGTGGCTGTCACTGTCCTGGTTGCTCTATGTTTAATCCGTTAGTGTGGACTTCCTAAATTCTAGATCAGAACCTATGTTAAGGAAATCCTCAGATTGTGTGTTTCAGAATTTGATAGACTTCACGTGCAAGGTTTTATGCTGCAAACTTTAGACACACAGTTTAATGGTGTAGCTAATAAATATAAAGTCAGAAATATATTCATTAATTTGAACTAACCTTACGCCAGCTACAGAAGCATTACTTTTGACAAGGATTCACCTTTCTCATCACAAATAGGTTTTATACAAAATATTTCTTCCAAAAGAATATACACTAAATTTCCATACAAGTATATAGATATAGGTCATGCCATATCACTGGTGTCAACAATAAGATTATTAATTAAAAATGCAATTAAGGATTGTAAGACTCCAGAACATTCTGGGAAATATCTTTGCTTGACACAGATGGAAAATCCTTGGAAAGCCTGTTTACTATTACTACTGTGTCGGTGTTGTTTGATTTATGATTGCTTAGTGCATGAAGAGGCAAACATCACAATTATTAACAAACATCTTAAAATCTCTCTTTCCAATAATAGTCAATCTTAGAGCGATCATTATTTCGTTCGTCTTTGCGAATTCCAACAAGTTTGTAACTTACAAACATTCTCCTTGGATTTCATCACGGAGGCATTGAGATACTAATTTCCCAGCTAACACATCTCCTCCAATGTGCCAAAGTCTCAATTTGAAGCTGGCTTCCTCAATCTGCTAACCCAAGAAGTTTTTGTGCTAACTCCATCTGAAAACCATTTATTTGCGAAATATTTCCTCCGATTTCTCCGCAAAATTATTCATTAAAGCAAAGAACCAAGGGTTATACATTCTGTGCCATTGTGGCCGCAAAATAACAGGTTCTTCAGTAATTTGAATTTAATAATCCAGTTGTTTCAGATTATGCAAAGATTACGACTGCGCCATGTTATATCGTTTCTATACATTATAACTAATGGTAAATAACATACTTAGCAGCTTTGCTACGTAGGATGAATCGTAAAGAATGACATTTATAAATCAATTAGTTTACATCATTTGTTATATTTTATTAATTATCTATAATATATATATATACTGTGAGTTGTTGTTGTATGCCATAAAATTATGTTATTTTGGCTATGCTAATTTACATTGAAATGAAACTAGATTTAGTGCAAGTATTTTACAGAAATTGTGGCAGGTTATGCAATTGTATGCATGCCTTCAACGTTTTATTAAGCATTTTGAAACAATAAAATCGTTGCATATATCTCATTCTACTGGAAGAATATTAATTCCACTTGTGACAGTATCAAAATCTGTTGGGGCATGCTAGACGCTCAAAAGTTTCTCAATAAACTGCTTTACATTAACCAAGTGGCGTACAGATTTTCTCAAGATATCCCTAACATAAGAGCAGCTGCTTCCTACTGACAAACTAATAGATATTACAGCAATTCTTGGTATATGAGAACCCTTTTAAATATAAAATCTGAAAAGAATTAAGAATTCGTTTTGCAGAATTGTGTCACTCAGTACACTATTTGCAAAGATGCTGTGACTTAGTTATTGAAGAAAATCCAGCAATGATCATAATTCAATCTGCTGCATCATGTTGTTTGTTGCAATACTTTGTTATTTGTTATCGTTTGTTGACTTTGAATAAATTAACTTTTAAAGATGTCTTCTTTATGGATCACCCTCAATAATTATCATGAATAGATTTGTTTTCAAGCTATACATAATGCAATTTTTTATTTCAGGCTTTATCGTAGGTAATGAGAAAGCTATTACAAATTAATTCAGAGTGCACAACTTCCCAACCTTCCCCTAACCACCTTCTTCCCTATTTAAAGTGAACTTCAGTATATACCCTAAATGCTAGTGGTTACTATACATTCTGTGTTGTGTCATATGCAAATTATACTATAGAAAGAACATGAATTTGCAGTTTAGAAACATATTTATGCATTCTTCCCATTGTGGTTTATAGAAATAAAAATTGGTAAACAAGTAGTAGATGTCTTAAGGAGCCAGTTGATTAAGTCAAATATCGGCTAATAAGTCTGCTCTTATGAAACATCTGTCGCCATCATTACTTATCCGTCTAATTTTCCATTTATCAATTATTCAGCGGGAGTGCGTAGCATTGTTTACTGCCTAACTTACTTAACGAATGACTCTGTGCTCCATAGAAATCTGTTTTAATTTATAAAAGATAATGCTGACGAGCAAATACATAATTCAATAAAGAAAGCATTCAAATTTAATGTATTTATAAAGAGAACTCTGTCCTGGTCATAATTAATAAATGGAAAACAGATTCTAAAGCAGTGATGGAATTTTCCACGTCTGATTTAACCTCAGTGCTTACGTTTCAGTGATTTTCCATTACAATAAAAAACCTAAAACCCTGAATGGGCAAAACAAGGTACGTTTTATAGCAGGTCATCCAGCGGGGAATAGTAAGTTAATCGAATAAATTCGCATCATAAAATATTTTTGTGTTCGTTGTAAATGTGTGAAAAAATACTAGATTTACTTGATAATCTGAAATTATGATTTTATAGTATGGTTAAGAATTCATTTACTGATGGATTTAAATACGAAATATTTAGTGTTAATTGTAAAGAATGACAGAAATGAATTAAGAAAATAATAAAAATATAAAGTGTGACTTTGCTAGATGGCTCGCTCACTATTTCTCTCCATTGAGGCGGGAATGAGAAAATCGGTGTCCCCCATGATTAAAAATTGTTTGCCTCAAAATTCTAATTAAGCCAATTTGTCGCTGAAAATTAGAATTCGGATGCGATGCTGTTATGATGTTGCGTGTTATTTCAAGCAGCCTATAATTAAAATATGAGTGATTTATAAAGTATTTGGAAAAGGCGTGTCTGATGTAATATTAGCGGATATTTTCTATTTTTAAAGAGCCTTTGACACATTACTTTAAATGGTAAGCACGTATCAAACCCTAACTCTTGTTTCAAGCCTTCATAATTATAATTATACATAATTCATAAAAATTTTGTCATACATAATTACACGAAGTTTAAATATAATAAATAATACATTCAAAAAATTTAGGAATCAACAACATACGTATAATAAAAAATGTATTTATATACTCCGCGACATAAGTCTTGAGACAAACTTTAAACCTATATCACTGCATGAGTAAGACATGTGTTGAAATGAAATTAAAGTCAAGCAATCTTTGAAAAACAGCCTATCGCATGTAAAAATTACCCGTCTAAGTGATATCATTTATTACCGTTATAATTGAAAACTTGTTAGTTGTATTGTATTGTGTCACGAAAAAGGTATTTAAACAGGAAAAACAAATGTGAATCACTTATCCAACAGCATGGTAATTGCAGTGATTGACTTAATGCTAGTAATCCGCATCTAAGAACATATAAATTTAGCCTTTATCAACAGAGTGAGACTTCTAAATTTTCATACATCCAAGTGGTGAAGGCATTGCGCAAATAACAAAGAGTTGTCAATCTATCGGAAAGAACAATTCAGAGGTATTTGAAAAGTGCTGGGTTCCAAAAAATCAAGCAGAAAAACAAGCCTTTCTTGACAGACAAACACAAAGAAAAGCGCGTTGATTTTTGCTTGGAAATGAAAAAAAATTTTCATTTGACAAAACAATAGCTTAAAGACGAAATAAAAGCTGCTGCTGCTGTACGTATAAAACACGAAACACAAGTAAACTTGATGAAATCTTTGCCGAACAGATTTAGAGTCTAGCTGGAGGCAGGAGGAGAAGTTATTGACTATTAAACTCTTATGTTATGTTGTCTACTATTTTGTCAATTTACTATAAAATTTTCATCATTGTACAAAACATTTTTGTTGAGATATTAAACTTTTATTAAATTTATATACTCCGCGACATAAGTCTTGAGACAAACTTTAAACCTATATCACTGCATGAGTAAGACATGTGTTGAAATGAAATTAAAGTCAAGCAATCTTTGAAAAACAGCCTATCGCATGTAAAAATTACCCGTCTAAGTGATATCATTTATTACCGTTATAATTGAAAACTTGTTAGTTGTATTGTATTGTGTCACGAAAAAGGTATTTAAACAGGAAAAACAAATGTGAATCACTTATCCAACAGCATGGTAATTGCAGTGATTGACTTAATGCTA
>CABFPE010000752.1:279388-296145 GCA_900660155.1 Hofstenia miamia
AACAAGCAAATGAATACATTTCAAAGATTACATCTATTTTAAATCTTATCATATACAATTATTTTAGTTAATTATAAAGTGTAGTTTATAGTTTTGTAAAAAAATTTTCTGGGAAAATATTCTGACGATGATCAATAAAAGATCGAAGCGCATCAAATGGTGGATTCAATTTTAAAATGCATTTATGCAGCATTTCATTTAAATATATATATATATGTATATATAGGGTGGCCCATAAGTCCCAGAGCACTACACGCAACTCGCATAACAAAAGAAAATAATTAAAATCACAGTGTTATGAAACAATAAATTACCTCAATGGTCTATGGGATCAGTATGCGTGCCTTCATTGTCTTGACATTGGACCATCTTCTGTAGTGTCTTGCTTGAAATTGTTTGCAATTCTGCTATAATTGCGGCAATAGTTCATTGGTAGTGTTAATCACATCAGCACTTAATAATTTGCACCATTTCTTGGACTAACATTGCCCTAGAACACTCTAAACTGTAGTGTCCTGGGACTTATGGGCATCCTGTATAAAAAGTGTAGGGGAAAAATACTTGAAGCAATGCAATATTTTTTAAATTGATTAATTAAACTTGGAAGTGTTAAACATTGAATTTCTCCTTGCATTTTATGTGGAAGCCTTCATATCAGTTCTACCATAATTGGATACATGAGTTGTGCTTATTTCCACCATTCTACTTATTAATCTCAAATATAAAATAGTTTATGCTGTTAATATGAGGTTTTCTAAAACCTTTATTTGTTTTAAGTATTTTGCCCCAACTGTATACATATTGGGAGTAAGCGATTGCACGATTAATCTGTTCTTTTAAAAATCATTCGATTAATTTTCAGGAACTTTAAATCAGCATCATATTTGCAGAAAAATTGTTAAGTTTTTAGTTACCCCCTCATACCAACCAACGTAGAGACTTCATTTAATGTAGATCTATTATTCTATTCAAAATTGTCTTACAAAAAATACAAAGGACAATCAGTATTATGTATATGCTTACGGGTTTTCAGTAAGCAGCTCAAAATCAATTCATATAATAGTAGGCACTGTGAAAATACGCCCATGTGGGGTTTGAAATTCTTAATCTCAATGTATTTGCCAAAAATTATCAGAAGAACCCTGTCGATGATTAAATTCACATAGTATTAATACCCATAATATTAAAAATATTAGTATGTATGGATAACAATTGCATTGTCATTCCCTATGAGCTTAATTCACAATGATAGAATAACACTTAAAACATGACATGCGACTATTTTTGTTAAAATATAAAGTAATTAATTTTGAAATATACTTAAGTTAACCCCATAAATAAATGCATTTGTATGAATTCTTTGCTGTTTGTACAGTAGGTTTTAGGTTTACATGCTTTTTATCTTCAATTCATCGATTTTAAGAATGAAAATCTTTAATTAGAAGGAAAAAATTATGTTGCGCATTCATGCTGTGGAGCTTAACTTATTTTTAAAAAACTAGAAAATTTTTTGATTTGTTTGAATCTGTAAGGATGCAAAATTTAGAATATTAGACATAAATTCCTTTAAATTAACGTTTATTGCTAAAATTTATACATGTTCACAGTTAACTGATCAGGTAACTTTTTACGACAATTTTTACTGTTATTGTCTCAAAAACCTAACTTAGATTTAAGACAACAGAGTTCGTTAATGCCAACGTCATTTAGAATGCATATTTAACTCTATATTTAATAATAATTTATCTAAATTAGGCAATATTGACTACTCTAGCAATCTCTTTCAAATCCAATTTTCAATATATATTCTGATTAAAAACTAATTTAAGAACAATCGTGTTTTGTGGAACATAATTTAGATAAAACGAAGGAGCACTCTTCAAATCTATTCTTCAGATATTTCATTCAAGAATTAAGTAAATTTCTTCGCTTCATTTGCTACAAACTAGTGCAATGTGGACATTTTCAATTAATAAAGATTTTATCGTGAGCGATTACCGCTAAGTGTACATTGATTTCAAACAATCGGTTAAATGTTTCGTTTGTCTGGTAGCTAAGAAAAAATTGTAAGCGAGTTCATCTTTTAAATTTCCACATGCGTCAAAATTTAGGAGAACCTAACTGCAAGTTAAAAGATATCCCTAAGACAAGGACCATCCAAAAATAAGCAGTATTGTTGTATAGAACAAAGAAGCATTTTTTATAGCAAAAATAGAAAAACTCACCTAGCAGAATATCATATACTTGGTACTTACATCATTCTTTGAAATTTTTTCATTATATTATAATAGTTGTACTCAGAGTTAGTGATTTTCATTTGCTTCGTATTTTAAAAGTTGGTTAGATAAGCTCATTGATTGGGTCAGGTTGTGACGGCAGTGGGTTGGGTTGGGAACGACTAATGAGTTGGTTTCATCATACATTATTGATACTTTTCACTGACTAATTTTATAATATCGCCTCATTTTTACCTTAAGATCCTGGTCAATGTACATTACTTTAACACATATCTCAAACATTCAGAAGCAGACGATTTCAAAATACTATAAATTTTCTCAATTGTACCTTACTATGATCATTAATAAATTTAATTATAATTTATGTAAAACTAAGTGCTCTTCCATCACTTAGAATTGTAGTTTTTTGTTTAGTAGCATTCTTAAAAAAGTTTATTGCCAATATGTCCAATCTTGAGAACACCGGCTATTTCTCTGAAAAGGTTAATATATTTTACAATGCACATTTTAGTTATTATAATTTTAAAACAAACTATATTATTTGTAATAAGTTTTAATGCAATTTTCACATATTTTATTTTACTTAACTAAATTGACATCTTGAATTGCTATGCATAATTAATGCACTGATTTTTCATCAATTTTTATACAAGTTCATAGTATTTCTTTCAGAGATTTTCACATAATAAAGGAAATGTTGACTAAATTTTTCAATTTGTATCTAGAAACATAATTTTGCATGCTTAAGTAGTTATGAGAATATTGCTTACCATGAGGGTTTTAATCATCCCTCATCAGCCCCAATTTACAGATAGATCTTTCCCCGAAGAAAACGAAAACAGAATATGGTAGTTAATCTTCAAAAATAAAATGATTTATTTAAAAATTAAATCGTCCTGTTTTTGCTTTGATTTTTCTTAAATCTGCTATTTAAGACGCCAGACAAAGAGCCACATCAATTTATTGGATCGGTAATTGAAAAATCTTTACAGCAAAAGAATCAATAAAAGTAGAATTTCTATTTGAAATCCCGGTGTCATAAATGTCCTGTGTCAAAGGTATACATAATTCGATTTATAATATTCGATGCCTTTACAGAGCCTTAATTTGACAAAACTGCCACTAATATATTTCAAGTGATGTAATTAACGTCTTTTCTTAATGCCTTTTGTTCTTATCATGAGAATGAAAATATTTGCTGAGACATTTATGATTTTTCTTTTAAATCCAAACGAATAATAAAATTACCAACCATTGTAAGTCAGTCGGCGTTACTGGTTTTGAATTCTAAGTTTAGAGTTTTATTAAATATTGACTATCCGTCACCTAAGGATAAAATAGAATGCAAAATGTATTCAAAACATTTTCAACCGTTGTCAAATAGACAGGAAAACATACAACGAGTTATGCAATGTACAATTGTATACCACTTCAGGAGGATTTTTAGTTATATTTTAAATGCTTTGAGGAATGAAAAAATGAAGTTATGGATACACTATGAATTTCAAAAACTCCAAAAAGGGGATTTTTTAAATTTTTGTATTGAAATTTAAGGCTATTTCAAATATCCCTATTTAAACACAATTCTTCTAAATATGCATAAAAATCAGCTAAAAATGCCTGATTTAAATTATAGAAATGCGATGCATACAATATTGAAATTTCTGGATAATTAATAGGGGAGGGTGAATTAAAATTGGATATTATGGTAACTATACATGCGTCTAAAATTATGAAAAGGACTTGACACTTATCAATAGGAAATATGTAAAACATAAAAAATATGGTAGAACAGTAAAATAGACATTTAATATATTCTAAAATTACTTAGCTAACCACAAAACAATTTGCATATTACTTTTTCTCAAACATAAAATATCATTTTACCTACATTATATATATATATATATATATATAGGGTGTCTCAAAAGTCCCTTCTCATTTTAAAGACTTATAGGTATTTTTCAATTGTTCTTATTTAATCAACAACCATAACACAAATCAATACATTTCAATGCGACCCCCTAGTACGTCCTAACACAACCGCCATCGTTCTTCCGTTGACCTAAAGATATCATTCAATATAGCAGATGTAGTTTCCTCTACTGCGGCTGCAATCCGTTGTTTGAGCTGTTGAAGGGTGTTTATCTTCACCTGATATACGCTTGATTTGATAAAACCCCTAGCGAAAAAATCTAAAGTGGTCAAGTCAGGAGAGCGTGGAGAGCCCGCATTCTTGGTGAAGCACAATCAATTCCTCTCCCAGAGAATTCTTCATTCAGGTATGCCCTGACAATTAGAGCAAAATGGGGTGGATTTTTGTAAAATTTGAATGTGATATACCGCCTCTTTAATTTAAATCACAAGGTTCTTCAAAAAGTTTTTCAAGAAAGATCAAGCTCCTACTATCTTTTTAAGAAGTCTTTAATTATAAAAACAACACAACAACTTTTCATATGCACATTACGCCGACATAAGTGAGTGCATGTACACTCTTTGTCCACGCTTTGCACAGTGTCTGCTGATGAAGAAGGTCTTCGTGAACGTTGCTAATCTGATACACTACCAGTTCGCTTGAGTTTATTCACTACATCCTTGATGGTTCTTCAGTTTGGACTATTTTTATGGAATTTTCGGGAGAAGACTTCCTGTACTCGTTCATATGTTAATCCCCTCAGACGGGCACGAACGATGGCTGTTCTTTCCTCTATAGTAAGCATTACATCACCCTATTTGAAAGAAATATAAATTTATCAATTATTTCAATGAAATGAGAAGGGACTTTTGAGGCACCCTATATATATATATATGTATATATATATAATGTCATGATGTTGTACACATAACGGTTGGCACCACAATCGAGGTCGATTTCTAATGTACACCTGACGGATTGACTCTCCATCATCTCATTTGATATTTTTATCCAAAAATTTTAAAGCATAGTTTCCTATGAGAACAAAAAGACTTAAGTAATTATTTTTAAGATCGACAATTTGTATTTTAGCCATACAAGTGGCTGATATTTTTAAGTGTAAACATGACATATGTGTTTTAAATTTAGTATATGCTATTAAAAATTGTAAAATTTGGCATTAAAGAATAAAGCAATGTTAGACAATTTGAAATTGATTTATTTGAGATTTTTTTTTAATTGGCATTTTCATCACCATGTTGAGATGGATGTAATGAATATTTTCTCAACGGAGACCAAGTGTCGTTCATTAGGTTGGAAATATCCGATTGATTGACTTCCAAGAGTATCGAAATATTTTTCTTTTTACTTCTTTAATTACTAGGTGAAAAAATAATTCTCTTGATAGAACTATCGACGCTATGCCTTAAAAAGTGATAAACGAAAACATTTTCATTGTTAATTATGCTTTTCAGTTTGTGTAAACACATTCAACACTTCATTAAAGATGCACAAAAATTCCTGAATTGTTTTTCAGCATCCTTAAATTTTTCTATAATGTAGAAAATCTTAAAGAAAGTTTGTAATGTATTAGTTTAAAAATTCGTAATTTTAAATACCATCTTCACATCTTTAATTTAACTAAAATTATTAATATACAATTATGCAATTTCATTCAAGCTGACGCAAACTGAGGAATAGCTAAAATGAGCTGGGTTGTGGCGGGCCTGGCGTTGTTAAAATTAGAGAAATTCCTTTAATATAGCATTTAATTTAGTTCTTGTTAACTATGCCTTCAACTGTTAATTTCTGCAGTAATAAAAAATGCAAGTAAGTAAGTTTAAAAGAAATGCAATTAACCGTTACTAGTATAAAAGTTTGTTGGTGTTTGTAATGATATAAAGAATGTTTTGCCAGTGGCACACCGATGAATAAATATCACTGTAGCGTATATTACGCCAATGTAAGAAAATCAGTTTCTAAATCAGAGGCCACAATTTTCAATAATTGTCGTCTGTCATCAAACGTTGGATTTGATCAAAATGCCATCAATGCGTTTGGTTCCCAAAATAATTAAATATGTTAGGTGATCAGAAAGTCTGCTTTTCTATAAGTACAATTGTGCTAAAAGTCACGTAGTTGGTAATGCTTTAATGGCATTTTTTGTATGTATGGGAAATGTGATTATATGTATCGCCCTTTCTTTTTGAATATGTAGTCAGTGTTAGTTAATGCATTTCAAGAAGAGTTGGGAGGAAATATTCATTAACGCGTCAAGGAGAAAAATTTTTACACATTCAGGCTTTAATATACGTGAATTTCAATGTAATTGAAATTCAACAAAACAAATAATTTATTGTGTGGATAAGATCATACGGGCATGTTTGCATTTTTGTACCGTCGAGAGGATATTTATTTATATGGTAATTTTTCATAATTTTTACCACTTAGCGTTTATCTTAATAAGGGAAACCGATTTTAGCGTACTCACCAATAAATATATTTGCTTTAAGATTTTACATTGTTTTTCTATTAAAATAAAATGAAATTGCTATCTTTCAGACAATTTGCCCACATAAGTAAATTATGAATCAAACCAAAACGTTAATTTTAACGTGTAGAAAATTACTTTTTCGAGTTTTCTCAGCCCCGATGTCGGGGCAATCACTGTTTTGACAGCAGAATGCTGTCACTATAGTTCCGCACATCATAGAAGAATTAAATAGACTAGCTGTAATTGAAAAATAAGAAAAATATTTTCAGTTTTTAAATAAAGAAGTGTGACATCACACCATTCAATAAAAAGAGCGATCATTTATCCCAAAGCAATTACCATTATGCATCATCTGCAAAATCATTAGAAAAAACTTTAACTACACAAATGCACAAATTCATTAATGAAAAGCAAATTCTTTAAAACCGTCAATATGGATTTAGGCCAAATTACCGCACCACTGACGCAATTCTATCAATTACAGGAAAATCTAAATCAAATTAAAATAAGAATTTATCTACAGCGGTTGCATTTCTTGACCTTAACAAAGCGTTTAATTCTATGAACTTTGTAAATTTAAGATCTAATGTACTTAATCAAGGTCTTAACAAATTTGCGACGAACGTTATTCTAACTTTTTTAAGTAATCGTAAGTAATGCGTGAAAATTGATAATATATATTTTGTTGACTACATTAATAGAAATTTAGGCAAAATCCAAAACACTGTTTTAAGACCAATATTTCTTCTTTTTGTGTTAATGGCCTTACAGAAGCAATACATGACGGAAATATATATCAATAACACATGTGTTAAAAACACAATTAACTCGACCAAGCAAAGATATTGAATCTTCATTATATATTCCTTTAAGAATGAATTGAAGATTAATGCAGACAAAACATAATTTATTATCTTTTCCGTTGAGGACCAGAAAAAAAATTTTGAAATACTGAACATTTAAGTATGTAATAACGAAATTCAACAAAGGAATTCTGTAAAATACTAGCAGTTGTGATTGAGAATGAATTTTAATTACAAGAATTTACATTTTTAAGACTTAGAAAAATGACAGGGTGTGAAATACTGGTTTGTATCCTTCTAGCTCGAAGGCCAAGCTAAAACTCTAACCCTACCGAAATAATTAACTCATTTTTTTCAGTCAATTCGTTTATTGTACATTTTTATTTCAAAATATACAATCCTTATTTGTAAAAATATATAACTGGGCATTAAGAAAGTTAAATTTTTTAATAAACATCAGTTATTTAATGTACTTCAGTCATCCTATAACATATTGTACCTGCTTTTATTTATGCAATATCAGCCATTATGCTTAATTTAGTGTTATATTAACAAAAGAGACTTTAAATTACTTGCACCAATATATTCAATGTAACAAGAGCAGTAAAAATATTTTCAACAACATACATCGGCAGAACTCGCTTGTTGTACATTATTGAATAATATTAATGTTGATTTAAAATAGAACAGAATTAGAAGCAATTATTACTAGGCAGTTCAAATGTTTTTAAAACATAGACACCATTCTCTTAACAGTAGTAATCTTTTACGAAAATGAGAATAGTTACATATTTTTTGTAGTGTATTATATATATTTTCCATTTTGTAGAGTTTTTTTACAACAATAAATTTGCATGATATTGAATAATTTTGAGTGAACTCGGTTTCAGTGGTTGATTTTCAAGTCAAACCCGTTTTTCAATTTACACGAGACCATCAGAAAATTGAGCTGAAATTCTTAAATTATTTATTGTGTAAATCTACGCATTAGCTGAAAACTAATAGTTGAAGCAGCTGGTGCATTTAAAAAATATATGAGCATTAGGTAATCCCTAATCAAAATGCCTAAAACTCTTGTAAACAAGCTTAAGCTAATCTAATATTGCAATTATTGCAGTGTACTCAGTTATATTTCCAAAAAAATGCATAAATATTTTCGATAAAAATGTATTTAATAAGTATTTTTCAAGTTTCTTATTTAAATTACACATTGTTGATCAATCTACAAGTCTTATCACTTAAGCACAAGTGGTCCCTGAATTTTGATCGGTGCTTTCTTTCTCTCAAATCTACAGCAAGTACATTTCAAATCGAAGAATCAAGTGCTGCGTGCCAGACTGAGTGATTGGCGTATCTAATATAATTGTGCTATATTATATTATAAATATATTATATTAAATTATATTATATTATATTATGTTATATTGTATTATAATATAGTATATTAAATTATAATTTATATTATATTATTTGTAGTAAATGNCCCACATAAGTAAATTATGAATCAAACCAAAACGTTAATTTTAACGTGTAGAAAATTACTTTTTCGAGTTAACTTTTCTCAGCCCCGATGTCGGGGCAATCACTGTTTTGACAGCAGAATGTTGTCACTATAGTTCCGCAAATCATAGAAGAATTAAATAGACTAGCTGTAATTGAAAAATAAGAAAAATATTTTCAGTTTTTAAATAAAGAAGTGTGACATCACACCATTCAATAAAAAGAGCGATCATTTATCCCAAAGCAATTACCATTATGCATCATCTGCAAAATCATTAGAAAAAACTTTAACTACACAAATGCACAAATTCATTAATGAAAAGCAAATTCTTTAAAACCGTCAATATGGATTTAGGCCAAATTACCGCACCACTGACGCAATTCTATCAATTACAGGAAAATCTAAATCAAATTAAAATAAGAATTTATCTACAGCGGTTGCATTTCTTGACCTTAACAAAGCGTTTAATTCTATGAACTTTGTAAATTTAAGATCTAATGTACTTAATCAAGGTCTTAACAAATTTGCGACGAACGTTATTCTAACTTTTTTAAGTAATCGTAAGTAATGCGTGAAAATTGATAATATATATTTTGTTGACTACATTAATAGAAATTTAGGCAAAATCCAAAACACTGTTTTAAGACCAATATTTCTTCTTTTTGTGTTAATGGCCTTACAGAAGCAATACATGACGGAAATATATATCAATAACACATGTGTTAAAACCAAGCAAAGATATTGAATCTTCATTATATATTCCTTTAAGAATGAATTGAAGAGTAATGCAGACAAAACATAATTTATTATCTTTTCCGTTGAGGACCAGAAAAAAAATTTTGAAATACTGAACATTTAATAATTATTACTAGGCAGTTCAAATTTTTTTAAAACATAGACACCATTCTCTTAACAGTAGTACTCTTTTACGAAAATGAGAATAGTTACATATTTTTTGTAGTGTACTATATATATTTTCCATTTTGTAGAGTTTTTTTACAACAATAAATTTGGATGATATTGAACAATTTTGAGTGAACTCGGTTTCAGTGGTTGATTTTCAAGTCAAACCCGTTTTTCAATTTACACGAGACCATCAGAAAATTGAACTGAAATTCTTAAATTATTTATTGTGTAAATCTACGCATTAGCTGAAAACTAATAGTTGAAGCAGCTGGTGCATTTAAAAAATATATGAGCATTAGGTAATCCCTAATCAAAATGCCTAAAACTCTTGTAAACAAGCTTAAGCTAATCTAATATTGCAATTATTGCAGTGTACTCAGTTATATTTCCAAAAAAATGCATAAATATTTTCGATAAAAATGTATTTAATAAGTATTTTTCAAGTTTCTTATTTAAATTACACATTGTTGATCAATCTACAAGTCTTATCACTTAAGCACAAGTGGTCCCTGAATTTTGATCGGTGCTTTCTTTCTCTCAAATCTACAGCAAGTACATTTCAAATCGAAGAATCAAGTGCTGCGTGCCAGACTGAGTGATTGGCGTATCTAATATAATTGTGCTATATTATATTATAAATATATTATATTAAATTATATTATATTATATTATGTTATATTGTATTATAATATAGTATATTAAATTATAATTTATATTATATTATTTGTAGTAAATGCAGTCATAAATTTCGTTCTAGCAAATTTTTTTATAATCTTTCTATTCATTAATTGCTTGAATTAGTCTATGCAGAAAATAAATAAGCAAAAGTTTTTTCTGCTATAGCTGAGTATGCCTAAATGAATGCAAGAAATATGTGACTTTAGAATGTCTTGTCCTGTGCAAAATATTTGGGCTTGCTCCTTTCTTGTTGATTGCCTATATTCAAAGATTGACGAGGTGCGGGTTGCGGTTTTACCCACACCCGTGCGGATGCGGTCCAGGTGGACATATTTATTTTGTGTAATACTAAACTAGAACAATATTACGAAATCTATACTTGACATTCACTCAACTAAACAAATTTAATAGAAAGTCAATTCGGTGATTGACATTTTTTGGTTTAATTACTTGAAATGACACCGCCTTGTTGAACCAATAACAGGCGAAATTTAGAAAATTGCGGGTGTGGGTGAATTTTTCTAACAGACATGCCGTGCAGTAACTAATATCTACCTTACCGCACTGGACCGTACACCCAAAAACTATACACGCTTGCAGCTTTAATACACCGAGTCTTTAATGCAATAAATGAATATTGATATTTAGGAGCATTTATTCTGTGTTGGACTCCATGGAATATCTGTGAGGTAATCAATGGGATTCGAGGTCAGAACACAGTCAACCATCACATTTATCAGTTCACCTGGCTTCTGACGTACATCAACAGCAGTCTTAATCCGATATGTTACGCATTTGCAAACACTCTCTTCAAAGATACGTTTATTCGAATTTTGACATGCCGAATAAAACAGAAGAATCGACGACAAGTACGGCGACGTTAGCTTCTTTTCAATTATTTCCAAAATTATGCATTTTGAACTTATGTGTCAAGTAGATTTAGAATAGAGGAATAAATTTATTTAGTTATTTTTTATTTGCAATTTTCATTTCAAATATTTACAATGAATCTGGATCAGTGGCGGCATTGAGCAGGTGCGGGCGCACCGAGCCGAAATTCCAAATATAAATTTAGTTTCCAAAAGTAGAAATGAAGCTTTTAGATGTAATTTTAAACAAATTTGAGCCTACAAAATTGCAATTTGAAGCGTTTTACAGGTGTCAAAATACCAAAATAACAAAGTAATTGTATAAATATCGCAAAAAATTGGGTTCCCAAATTTAGAAAAAATAACTTTAATTATCAAATTTAATCAATTTTAGAGGGCTCAATAGTTATGTATGCACCTACATAAGTGATCTACAAAATATTATGCAGCAAAAAGTATCTAATATACACTAATGAGGGTATTGAAAAGATAATGCATTAAATTGGGCCCCATGTTGACATCTCACACCTGGCCTCCTCTTGATCTTGACCAAGTAATCTGAGGAATACTTATTCTCTTAAAGAATCGCTACAAAACGCATTTAAAACCATAATAGAATAAATCAAATATTTCAATATAGCAATTAATGAAATGTGATAGTAGGTATAATTGCAATTTTTGCAATTTTGTTTTGTATTAATCATGTTTATGGAAACATTTTGATATATTTAGCAATTTTTTTGATGAAATATATTACTTTTGAACTTGATTAAGCAAATGAAAGTCCATTTTTGAAAGAATTTTTTTAACAATGAAGTAATTCTGACAAAATTCGATCATGTTTCTTTTACATAATTTTTTAAAATCAAACTTTCTACGTAACTTTCAAATCAAGTTTGCTAGATGGCATATATAGCATTGATGTGTGTTTTTTAAAACAAAATTTTACTTTTTAGCATGTGAATATGTAAATTTATACAGATGTAAATTACTTTTAGAATATAGCATTAACGGTTACTTTGAATCTTTACGATTAATGAAAAATTATTTATCACGAGTTTAGAGAAATTCTCTAGACTAGGAATAACTCTAAATTTGATATATGCTCAATTTGGTCTAATTTTGAAAAAATGTTTCCTCATTGATAAATCAATTAACAAGAACAGGCAGAACATACAGTATATAAACAAATGTTCACTAAATGGTTTTCTTCAAGCTTTTGTTAATTGAAACTAAGGAATTTGTGATATCTATATTCTAGACAACATTCACCCTGTTTAGACCGTGTTTGGCTAAACTAAGGTAAGCCAGAACTTTTATGAATTCCAACTTCTATGCAGATACTTCGTAACTTTAGTTTTGCACAATTTCAGATGTACAGTAATTAATAAACTGTTATTTCTGTTTAAAATCTGTTGCTTTGATCGTCTTAGACTTTAAGAATGATATCCATCATGGTTGTCCGTAATATAATGAAGTGTTTGTCCACAATTAGTGCAGATTTTACTAAGAAAATACCTTTCCTGACAATTCGTACGCAATAACAGGCTGTCAAAAATAATCGCGGTTCCAGTAAGAATTTCAATTATAGTGTCAAATAACCGAAAAACTTGAGCCTGAGACTCAAAAAAATATATTAAATCGCTTAAACCAGAAATATGTCACAGAATTTCCTTACAATCGATTATGCGTTTATACGACTATAACCACCTTTAAAAATATTTTCACTTGATTGTTATAAATAAGACCCACCATGGATCCGAAAACGCACTGTGCAACCCACGATCAAAGAAAAAGTTGATTCACCTCTGGTCTAGACCATGGTATCCTTTACTTTTTTCGATTATTTATTCGGAAAATTCAAAGTCAATTTTTTTGGATTTTATATTACGGCTCTGTTATTGGCTCACAAATCTGAATCGTTATGCACTTTTTCCTTCCGAATAGTTACTGTTGCTCTAAAGTTTGAATTAGTTTGAAAAGTTTTAGAGTAACTTCAATAAGACTCGCCAATATGTCATTTAACAACGACTAACTATTGTTACTGTGCTCAATTTTAAATAGCACTAGCGAACTCGTCTTCTTTCCGACACTCAAAGTTAGTAACAAAAGTGTTTGCGAAGTGAAAATCTTGAGTACTGAACTGAATGATTTGAAGTTTCCTGTGAAATATATATTTAGTAGAATAATAAAATTTACAAAAAATAAAACAAATTGTATGAATATTTTTTTTAAATACTACTAATCGTTATCACTCAGACTGTCTCATTAAGAAGTTGTTTAATTATAGACAGACATTTCTTCAAAAGCATAAATCTAGCGTAACACTGATAATTTCCTCTAGAAATTTATATATGGATAATAAATGATATTTTTATTATATTCGATGAAAACCTTAAAATAAAACAAGGAAACAGCAGAAGATATACCTAAGGAACACGGTAGTTGGTGCAAAAACGATTAGCAAAATTTGGCCTTAACAATTGTGTGAAACACAAGCGTGTTTCAAGTGAATAAACGCGTTAATTAGAGGGGAATTAGAAACTATTTGGCTTCCGAAAAAATACGTTGAGTTCAAGCATACTAACAATTTCTACAATGTTCTAAGTATTTGTACTCCGTAGGAAGCGAGTGCCAAATTCTTCTCTAGTTAAAGTTTTAGTTAGCGCTTTTGGGCCACTCCCCCAAATAATAAAAACCCTGACTGAAAAATCTGAGTTCACGGAATTTACAGAGCGTGATCAAATGAGCCAAGTAATTAGCAGACAATGTAACTATGCGTAAATGTATACATACTAGTGCTGGATCTGGTTTAGGTAAATCAGGTTAAACTAAAGCAGGCGGTTAATCAGGTTAAAATTCGGTTAAGTAATTCAATTTTTGATTACACCCTAGTAAATAAATTTGGAAAATTTGGCAAAAAATTGCCAAATTTTTGCCAAATATTTGGAAAGGATTTGCAAATCGATTCCAAATATTTGGCAAATATTTGCCAAATATTTGGCAAATTTTCCAAATTTTATGCAAACTTTCCAAATATTTGCCAAATATTTGGCAAATTTTCCAAATTTTATGCAAATGTTTCCAAATATTTGGCAATTATTTGCCAAATTTTCCAAACTGATTTACAAGGGCAACTACTGCGGTATTACAAAACAATGGAAATTGTGGGAAAGCGAGAGGGTGCACAGATTCCTAATAGATTTAATTCTAGTCCTAATACTGTTTTTGCAAATCAAACATGGAATTGCATTCATTAAAATAATGCGCGTAGGGCACGGCGATGTACGATGCCGAGACCGATACCGCGGTATTTTGACAAAACCGAAGAATTGCAATCCCGCGGTATCTTGTCTAAAACATTGATTGGTATTTTTCTTAAGATTGTATTGTATGCAAGCCCAAAGGTCAATATTTGCAGTATGGAAACTTGGAATATTTATGTACGAGGTCTAAGCATTACAAGAAATTTGTGCACTCGTCAATACAGCTTTCAAAATGGAAATTATTGAATTACTGTCTCCACAAGCTATCTTAAACTGTAATCGAAAATAGTTTTTTCGATAGACCTTTTTCAAAGTTATTTGCACATTTAAACACAGCGTTTTATTGATACGTGTATATTAATACAATTGTGGTAATGCAAAGAAATTGGTGATAGCAGTTTAGCTTACCCTCTTTTTTCCACTTCTTTTTATCCAAATCGCGAATTTCTATGTAAATTTGCAATATATTAGTTTTAACAGCGCATTATTCTGAAACCATTTGTAGGAAGCACAAAAACAGCGTTTGTTGTGATTGGTTATAATCTACAATTTAAAAATATGTACCAAGATTAATTTTTTAAAGTTCCATTTTTTGATAAATGCGTTTACGAAAGTTGGTATTTGAAGCAGGATAGTACAAAAGAAAGTAAAGTGGTGTATTTTATATTGACGAATATTATTTCAAAGCCAAAAGAGTTCTAGAACCCGGTCATGTGGAAGATTTGAATTTGCATTTAGTGGTATGCATGGTATATATGCATTATTAAATATGTATATACTGGTAAATTTCTTTAGTGAATTCGATATGTGCATATTTTACAGCTAGATAACTAATAGTCATGTATGGCCATTTCTTGTGAATATACTTTTTTGCAAAATTACTAATACTACCTATATATTTACTTTTACTACTAGCACAATTTGAAATATCAGCGAATATATTTTTCATTTAAAGATGACAATCAGGAACTGACATTTAGTGCGTTGAAGATTGAAATTAATATTTTGAAAAGGTTGCATTCAAATTTAAACTTAATAGCCAAGGGATTTTTGAAAACATTTCATTATCCTAAATTTTTAAACGCTTATAGCTCAAAACTATTAATGGTGTGCTCAATCTGAAAGAACCACATGATAGAGGAGAATCTCACCTTTGTTTTTTGGGCATGCCTTAATGGGTTTGCAATGTCTTTGTACATATCAAGAAATAGTCAAAGTTCGTTGTTGTTTCCATGGGCTCAAAACCTTATAAATATATAAGCAATAGATATGGGCAGAATTTAAATTTTTTTTTAAAAATTCAGCAATATGCTGAAATGAGAAATTTTCAACATTTTATTTATGTATGTTCCCCACTAGACCTACCCACTGCCCCAAGATTTTCAAAATTTGCCAATAGGCTGTGAGAAAATTCTTTGTAGATGTAGAACATACATTAATGCAATGTTAAAAATTTCTATTAAAGCTTATTGTTGAATATATTAACAAGTTTTCTTAGAAATTTTTGAATTTTTGAAAAAGATTTAAATTCTCTCCAAACTTAGTGTTAATGTATTTAGAAGGTTTTCAGTCCCTGGAGGCAACAAAGAACTTTGCACATATTAAGAAACAGTTAAAGATATTCTAAACACATTGGGGCGTGTTGTGTGCAAAGTCAGAGGTCGCGGGGCCCTGCAACTGGAGACTTCGCCCAACGGCACGCCTTGATGAGATAAGGCCAGCACGCGGATTTAAAACGAAAAAGAAAGAGGAGACTCTCTTCTATCATGTTGTACTTTCAGATTGAGCGCACCATTAATAGTTTTTGAGCTATAAGCGTTTAAAATATATTTGTAGGATAATCAAACTTCTTAAAAATCACCAGGCTGTTTAAGGTTAAAATAAAACTTTTTCAATAAATTTCACATGATGAATGTGAATTGCATTCGAAAATTTCTAAGTTACTTAGTACAAGCAAAGAAGATTATATTGTTGGGTATGGGTGGGTACGGGTGATAAAATATATTTTGTAGGACTTGTGAGGCATTAAAAAGGCTCTATCCGCACAACACTAATATATGGGGTATATAATATATATATATATATACA
>CABFPE010000752.1:297145-319773 GCA_900660155.1 Hofstenia miamia
GGGGGGTAAAAATAACCCAGGTTAATCTTTGATTTATGACTGCTGTTGTCATGAGGTTTGGCACAAAGGTAATATAGTATTAAAAGTTTAAAAAACTTTAAAAATAAAATTTTTAACCAGCAATTTTTGCTGACATCAGCATTATTGGCAAAAAAATTGGTAAAAAAGCCAAAAAAATTGGTGTTTTATGCCAAGATGGTTATTATTTTCGGTCAACTTTTAATATTTTTCTATTCAAAACACAAATTTTAACGTTTAGTAATAACTTAAGACATACTAATTTGTAGTTATTAATGCTATTGTCAGCATTTTTTGTTTTTGTCTAGTCATTTTTATATTTATTCCTTGACAAAAAATGCGTTCGCCCTAAAATTTTCACAGAATGTGGTAAAAAGTTCAGCCAACCTTTCTAATTTAATTTAAAAAAAGTTATTAATAAAAATTCGGCTGGGAGAAGGGGGTAAATTTACCCCCTCCCTTGCGAAAAATAGGATTAGAACACTAGCTAATATTGAATATTTATCAATTCCGTTGTACTAAACAATAACGATAACTAAAGGTGTCAAGCCTGACAGTTTCATGAAGTGAATATCAAAATAATGTGTTAAAAGAAAATGAACTTAATCTAATTATTTTACATTATCAATCACTATTTCTGAAAACGTAAGTGGATTTATAGCATCAAAGAAACGTCGTCTGTATACATCACTTTTTTGTACGAGGCCAGATGTATAATATTGCATCAGTGGCAATTTCCAATTGAGATGATGAGAAACTGAACATTGTCGAGGAAGCAAAAATAACGACATTTGTCTCAAAAGTGGAGAGTTCTATGCATTAGTTGAATAATTTTTCTAACTAATTTTCCCCAAGACCAAGATAAAAAACCAAATTGGAGAATTCGGATCTAATTCACACCTAGACGTGTTTGTGATACAAAACACCTGATCCATCCTCGGGATCATGCCTAAATCTTTTTCGTTAAGTAATTTGTGTTTATTGCATTGAATTTTTTCTAGAGGAATATTTACACATCTGATGGTAACATTCCCTTAGTGGCCATTATGAGCTAAGTTTAAACAGTAATATTCAAATTAAATTTATAAATGTGTGATAAAGTACTGTTAACTTTTTTTAGGGAGATTAGTAAAACTAGCTCTTGAAAGTCATCTGCAATGCACAGCATAGCTTTTCTCAATATGCCTTCTACTGTTTTGCAGGCTTCAGCCAAAAGCTATTTCTTGTTTTTTCAGGTTAAAACTAAATGATAAATAGAGTTTTAAATATATTTCTCAATATTTGTTTTCATTTTCAAAGATACATATTAGATTTTTGGTGCATGATGCACTACATTAAAATTTTGTCATAAAAATTATTCTTGTACCTGAAGTACATACAGATATGTCTTTTTAAAGAAAAATCCGATTTTTGCAAAACATTCAAATTCTCTCCATGCCTAATTTCAGATAATGAGGCAGCCTAATACCCATGGAAACAGCAACATATTTTGTTTTTTTTAAGAAAAACTGTATGAATGCTGTTCAATAGCGTAGTGCGCAAAGTCAGAGTTCTTGGTATCAAAGTTTTGCGAAAAATCAGAAATTAAAAACGAAAAGAATGAGCAGACAATTCTTTATCTTGTGGTGTTTTTAGATTTTAAATATCTTCCTTACTTCGTTAGTCATAAGCGTTTAAAACACTATCACAGATCATATTAGCTTTAGTATTAAACGTTAACGTCGTTTAGACCTTCTGCGCTTAGGATAATTAATATAAACAGGTTACTCCAAAAGCAATTAAATGATGCTTAGAAATTAAAAAAAATGGTCTACAAATTTACCAAAAAGTTTCATTGCATATAACATAGAGTAATCTATGAGAAGCTTTACCTTGAATGTATAAGTGTCTAGAAATGTTTTTGAAAAAAATAATATTGCTGTAGAGAATATGTTTAATTGCCTTTAATTCATTATGGTTTTATGGAATTTACCATTTATTGCTATTGCAAGCTTTGAAATTGATTATTGTCACCCAAATAGGTGAAATCTTTTAATCTATTGTTTCGACTTCCTTTGAAGAATTTAATGTCGTAAGAAGGCATAAAGACAATGTTTCGATTTTCATACAAATGAACAGATTTTTTGAAAAACCATTATATATATATATATATGTATACATATACGTTACAAGTTGACGTGTTGGATTTGAAGGATCATCGCAGACCAAAATTGCAGTAACATGAATATTCAAGGTCTGCTAGGATATATTGAAATTTTTATCTTTACGTTTTATGTAAGGAGATTCCATTATTTTTGAACATTTAGTTTGTTTTAATATTGTGAATTGTTTCATACCGGGTGAAAATTTGACAAATATTTCAGACCCTAAATGCGCTTAACTTGTCTGGTGCTTTTGTAACTAAATGACTACGTGTAACAACACTTTGCCTTGTAGTTTTATGAAATCTAGCATAGTGAATCATTCTATTTTATTCATTCAAAATAACACACTTGTTCAAAAAACGGATAAAAACATGCAAGTCATCCTTACTGACATAACTTAACCCAAACAATTTAGAGCAAGCTTTGGTCTAGACGAAGACAGTAAGACGTTATCAATTTTAAAGAACCATTTCATTAAATATAGAAACAAACATTCTAATTTTATCTAAGTCTATGTCAAGTTTGCCCTTGTTTATCCGAGTAAAGATAATGTAAAATATTTTTTAAAAAACTAATAGATAAAAATTAATAAAATATTACAGAAAAGTTACCCTTATTCCAGGTTACATGTTTAAGTATGCCACTCAAGCCTCATTGCGGTTTATATATATTTTGGAGTACATTTTGCGTGTATATATTTAGTAAAGTAAATATTTATATGTATTTTAAGAATGAATATGTGTTTGATTAATTTAATTCCTAGAATGAAGAATTTCTTTGAAAGTATATCAAGGTTTTCGAACTTTAAAAAACTTAAATTGAAGTTGATAAAAGAATTGTGCTCATCACTTCAATTAACGTAGTTTCATAACTAACAGCATGAAATTCACTAAAACTTTCAAAGAAGCCAAATTTGAAGTTTTTGATAATTAAAATACAATCCAATTTAAATCATGCAAAGTAAAATTTTGTATTAATGCTACAAGTAGAAACAGCAAAGTCTCATCAATTTGAAAAACATATAAATTATTAAAGAAAGCGTTTGTTTTAGATTAAAAAATATGAAGAACAATTTGAAATAATGAAATAAATAATGAGGCAATTTAATTAAAATTTTTATTCTTTATAAAATGAAGAACAATGCGAGCAGTGCTTTTGGTAGCGTTAATTTCCTATTATATTATTCAATCAATTAAAATGGTGTGGAAATTACTTAAGCTTTGTATGCATCATATAAAAAATATAATCATAGATTAAATTGTCTTTTAAATTCTATATAATAGCGATTTATTCTCAGTGAACTTTTAATTGTTGAAATTAAGACAAGGGAGATATATTTCCTAATTTGAAGGAATAGTGTTTGAAAATTTCAAAAAAAGTTTAAGTCTGCAGCTCTATCAAATTTTGATTCAAATATCTATTTGGAATTGGAAGTAGAAAATATTTGATGATTATAAAGCTGAAACCGACAAAACTAACATTTTAAATTTAATATTTTGCATAATTATGATTTACCTGAGACAAATTTTTAATTAGAATTACATAATCAACTTGTAAATGTATTTTGGAACAACTTATAGAAATAAATTTATTTGCTTTGCGTATCATGTATATCATATACCGTTTTGTCCACATTCTCGAACAATTTCCTACCGAACTAAATAGAAATCTTTAAAACTTAAAATATTGACAAATTATTGATGAATTGGGCGTCATGTGATGATGAGTATTTCTACAAATAAAGCCTTCTACAAAGTAAAGGAACAAAGAAAGACTCCTCTATCCTGCCATGCTTTTGGATTTTAGATATTATCATTTGTTGAAGAAAACAACATAGATTCAGAGTAGCTTACAGTTAAGTTCTCATCATAATAGAGCTAACTAAATTAAAATGGCGTGAATCTGTTGTTCATTTCTTGCATGTTTGTAAATTTTGCATATATTTATATTAATGGGGTTTAGGAAATTATCTAACTCTAGAAAATCGACAATAGGTCCAAATGACATTTAAGTATTTTCTGTTTATTTTATATTTCCTTCAGCGAAAGCATTAGCAGGTGCATATGTTGATAATCTCATTGAATTGGTTAATTATAGAAATTTTGTTTCTATTTAATAACTGTCGCATTTGAAACATCAGATGTAAATATATTCTTAAGGAGTAATCTGTATTAAAAATTGAATTTATTGACTTTAAGGAGATCACTTATCTTACTGATTGGAAACATATGAAATCTGTCTTAAGAACTGTGACAATTGCTTCTGAAAATATTCAAACCGCATTTCCCAAATTAATTATGTCTGTAATATTTTCTTAGTCACTGCGCAACCATTTGAGCAGAAAATCCAAAAGCATATAATTAAAGTATCAACTGATATAAAGCAACAATGGAGAAACTCTAGAATTCGTTTCTGACAACCAAATATATACCATAGTGCTTCAGTTCTGAATTAATTTGAAAAATTGACAGCATATATTGGTGTACTATACATTTATAGAAAAAAACAAATTGTTTTTCTACAAAACTTAGTTTTGAAAAAATGCTTAACATGGTTGATATCAAGACATCAATCCGATTTTCAAATTTAATGCACTCAATTCTGATTTTATTTTAGCAATTCAATTTGAAGTTAATTGGCATCAAAGCTTCACAAAGTTTATTGTTTCAAAATGTATTCATGAGGGAAAGCTTGATAATATTTTCTTATGTGCATTTATGCCCATGTTATTTAGTAAGTATGCTTAATTTCCTGTAGGAACCCAATTTCTATATCTAAACAAATTTATTCTCTAATTATTTTCAAAATATGCCCAATTCATAAGCAATACATACACATCAGTTAAGTTAGTGAATGCAATTTAGAAATTTGTTTCTTTTCAACAATTTTTTTGCCAAGTTCAATTTTGTCGGTGTTTTATACTATGCATTAAATGCAGTTGCTAGACAATAGCATAGACTGCAAAAAATTTAAAAAAATATGTTTTAAACTGGTAAAATAGTTTCAATTAAAATGTGGAAGTTGGCACCCGTCCGTTTAACATCAAATCCAGTAAATTTGATTATAGTGACAATTTAAAACGCAATTAGTTCCTGGGTGTTAAGCAGGTCTTTAATGATTGAAATGCTTTTGGGAAAACATTTAATTTCATTACAGGTCATGCATCAACTTATTGTCAGAATATGTTCCATTAAGTCTACAATCCAATCAAGTTCTATTTCACAAATTTCCCCATGAAAATCAATCTGTTTATATACAGAAAACATTGCCAGGTCTCACTAATGTAGAAAAAATATAATATTATTTGTTCGATGACACCTTCTGCAATCCCTTAGCCACAAAATATTAACCCAATGCCGTGAGCAGTTTACAGTTTATTGGAAACAACTAAATCATTTTAGCAGATTCATGAGCATTTTATACATAGATATTCAGCTATATAATTGAATCAATGACAATATCATGTCAATAACATTTTAGGAAGCAGTTTGGTCTGAAAAACACTTAGTTGTTTTTCCATATGACAATCTTAATGACGTAATCCTTGCACATTAGCAAGTCTCTTATTTGAGCAAAATTCTTTCATAGTGTTCGATCCAAAAGCTTCACCATTATTATGGTAAATCTTGCTCAGAATTGTACCATTACAATAGGCGACCACAACCTAGAAATTTTCATAAACAAGAGAATATTGGAAATTCATTTGAAAATATAAATTCTCCATACGCAAAGTTTTACAACATACATTTACATGCATTGTTAGGAATATATTTAGTTAAGCTAATTTTTCAGAGTTCGATGATAACATTGAAATTTATTGATGTTTTTAATTATAGGAATTCATGAAGACTATTATGAAGTGTGAGATTTTTTTAAAAAATTGGATTAAGGAAAACCAAAATAGCATATACAAAAGCATTAAATATTGCAAGTTTTTAAAGTTGCTCTTTCAATTGCTTTTGTCAAATAGGATTAAGTGATATACTTTGGATATCTTGCGAAATTGAACTTAGAATAAATGAATGTCAAAATATTACTTATAGTCTAAAGTCCTTCCCAAAAATTTTAAAGAAATTGAGACCCTTTATTGTCTACACTTCAGGGCCATAACTTAAACTGTTCATATCCTTATAAAGAACAAATTGTTTTTTCAAATTTTCAAACAATTTTTATCAATTTTTTTGATGAAATTTGGAAATTATGAGTTATGGAAACAAATGTTGTTGAACATGCTTCAATGCAATGTTGAAAACTTGCACTAAGGTACATTTCTGTGGCTGAAGTACTTGAAAGCATAGACGTACGCAATGGGAGGGCAGGGGTGGTCACCCCTCTCGAATTATAATATTCTAGTGTAACTTGTAGGAAATGTACGTCAGGTACATTGTTAATTACTTAGTTAAGTAGTGTACACACAACGTTGCTCGCAACATTTCTTAATTTAATGAGACTTACAACCAAAAGTCGTAAGTGTGTAAGCGATTCCAACTTTGTTGTAAACCAAATTTGAAAAGTAGGTATAATTTTGGACTATTTTAGCTACTGAAGCAGTTAGTAGCATAAAACAGACAAGCTCATACTGTGTCATGTGCACAACACGCAGCCCTGGTTGAATGCATTTATAAGCCTGCCATTGCAAAAGAGACTCATAAATGCTAGACAAAAACTGTGGAACATGGACATTAGCTTACTATAATGCTTACTGCCAACGAGAAACATAGTTTCTTAGTCAGCCTTAATAATGGCTGCATACAGTCAGGTAAGGCATGTAGAAATTATATTTAAGTTCATGTACCTAAGATATTCCTAATTGCAATTTGAATTAAGCTGAGACGAATTATATAAAAATAAAAATTTTGCAAAATAAGTTAGAAGTGGCTTTCTGTATTATTTTAAAAATGACTGCTGGCATTAGATATCCTTATCATTTACGAAATGAAATATCAACCGATTATCATAAACAACTGATACATGCTTTCTGTTTGTCTCATTTTCAATACTGTTCTTTTCTTTTAACTAACATAAATTCGAAACATTGTATGCTTCTATCAAAGGCATTTAAATGGTCTTTAAAAAATTTTAATTTTGAACAAAAACATGACCAAATTCACATCTTATTTAAATTCAAATCTCTACGGACATCTCTCCTTTTCCTCAATGACTATATTAAATTAAATGATTTTTGTGCTTAGATAACAATTTTAATGGCTTTCATGATATACCAATTAAATTGTGGAATAATTTAGAGTAGAAAAAAACTATAAAAAGTTTGGAAAAAAATTGAAAAAATTCTTCTAATAAAACTATATACATTAGTTGACGGTAATACACTTCATGCATCCGAAACATACATCCAACATTGAGCACCAACACAAATATTTAAACAAACATTGATTATATTATTATATATTGTACATGTTCACTTGTAGTTAATTATTTGTTTATATATTAACTTTTTTGCCATGTGTTTGTAGATTTTTTGTATGCATATATTGAGCAATAAATTTGCTTTACCTCTTATTGTTAATGCCCATTTAATACCATATATCAGCTAATTATTTGAATAAACTTATTTAAATTTTGATATTGCTTTTACAACAAAAGCATTTAATTTTCTGCAATTTTGCTTCTGAAATTTTTCCTTAGCATCCTTCTGGATTTAGATACTATGTATTCCCCTTTTCTTCATCAAAATGTCTAGATACGAGCCTACATTATTGCTTATGTTTATTTTTATTCTGTAAATATTATATTTATAATCCTTATGCTGTTGGAAGTGTGTTTTGGTCAGCAATTTTTCGTCCAATAATCAGTACGTTATCGAAAGAAGAACATAAGCACTAGAAGAATGGAAAGCGCATGCAAAAATAACAATCAATAAAAAATAGTTTATTTTAGTCCGTTCCACAGTCAGAATGAGCATTTATTTAGTGCTCCTCAATCCAAGGCCCGCTACTATCCTTGAACATTCGTACCATACCTAAAATTTAGCCCTCAGCTACACTCTTGATTAGACTGTTAATACTGAAGTATTATTCAAGCTAGCAATTTATTAAATTAGAAAAGATGGGAAGTTAGTTTCCATTTTGAATCTGATATCAGCTTTGAGAAAAGGAAGATGTTCCCCGACACAAAATTCTGGGTGCGCGCCTGATTTAAATTGTTTTCTTTAATTCTCACTATAGATATTTACTACATATTCATTTCTGTTGTTAATGTAAGCCGTTTGACGACTGCTTAAAACCTTGGATGAAGTTGTTGTAGATATTGATAAAGTTATTGATAAACAACCGACATTTGAAATTTGATTAAATATTGTTTGTTAACTTATCCCCCCTCCCCCTCATAAAAAATCATGTGTACATCCATGCTTGAAAGGATTTCCTATTAGTCCTAAAATGACATAACTTCTCTCTATTCCTAGTGTTAAGGTAATCAAAGGGTTGAACGACCATGGAAGCAGCAACAAACCCTAATGAACGCGACGACAAAGGTATGCCTCAATGAAACAGTGACCGATCGCGGATTAAGTCTTAAGAATGAAAATGAAAGAAGCGACACTTCTCTATTTTGTGGTGGTTTCAGATTATGGATTTGTTAATTAGAACATGGAATGAGTTCAGGAATCATAAAAAAATTTAGAAATTTCTAGGTAGTTTATGTTAATGCCAATGTTGGTTACTGGCGGAATCACAATTTAAAAATTATATTTACCAATTATATATTTATTCAAATTGTAAAATAATTCTCAAAGTGCATTTAAAACAAAGTAAAGAAGCATCCCTGAAATTCGAATATAGCCTAAACAGTACAGCTTTCAATGATAGAGGAAATGCTCGCGTCAACATGTCGGTCTATATGACAATAAGTATTTTGAATTTTATTTTATAATAGCTTCTGTATTGAAAATAGCATAAAAGAAAGACTTTGTAAGACTATTTGTTGCTGAAGCGTACTCTTTCAAACAATTCTGCAATTTGTGAATTTCTAAGAGTCCTCTTTTCGAAATTTCTCTAAATTAAATATTTTGACTATAAATTATATTATTTAAATTGATCGTTATTTTATAATCGTATACCAAAACTAGTACTGGAAAAAATCTCACATTGTAAAATACTTTTTTCTGAAAATACAGTTTGTATAGAATACATGTACGTATTAGTACAGTGTTTCCCAGTATACTATAACTGGATTAACAGGAAGGGATTTCTATTTAAAATTAAATTGGTATATATATATATATATATATATATAATCTTGTTCAATATTATATAGTCGATAATAAATTCTTTTGTTTTAACAATTTTTCAATTTTGAGAAATATTACAACAGATTTCCCGTCTGTTAATATGTTGTATTGCCTATAACGCCATTGAACTTGAGGTTTACTATGAAAATTATCATAGTGGGAACTATACATAGTTTCTAATTTGCTCGATAAGTAGTTATCCTAGCTTGTACTAACACATAGAATGATTAAATTGGCAAAATACAGAACAAGGTTATCGTCGAAATGTGTATTATACAAATGTATACATACATATATATATATATATATATATATATATATATATGTATGTGTGTGTCATTTTCTTAATTTTAGATACTAAATTATTATAAAGGAAACATTAATGAAAATGACTGCAATGTCTATAAAAATTTAATTATGAAGAAAAGATACCTATGTTGTTATCCAAAATTGTGTTGACAAAGGTTTACAATATAAAATATTGAACTTTATTAATGAGTTTATCTAATTGAAATATAGCGTAGCAAAATTATTGCGAAGTTGAACATGTTTGAGTCGATACAGCCTTTTCCAACGTATAATATTTTTAAAATAGTGCCGCATTAAGGGCCCGGTGGTATGAAAATTTTACGAGTCGCTTCGGTTCGGTTCAATGTCACTCAAAATACCGCGGTATCGGTATGAATATTTATTATATATATATATAAATTTATATATATATATATATATATATATATATATATATATTATGATTATGCATCTGAAAATAACATTCAGAAGATACAATTTACAAATTTACAGATAAGATACGGATATTTCAGGTATCTGTTTGGAAAATTTTTGAGGTTTTGATATTTCTTCACCAGAATCGTTGGAGGCATACCTGATCTTAATCTCTCTGCAACGAATTTTGTTCTATTAGGAAGGATGTGTCGAAGAGGTGTGTCGAATTTGATTGGATCTTGCAAAATAATTTTTCATCTTTTACTTTTATCAGATCATGTATTGATGTAAACGATTGGATGATTCCGAATCGGATAGCTTTCTTCTGTATTCTATCAATGTATTCCAACTTCGTTTTGTTTTCTGCTGTGTACGCTTTAAGTCCATAATTAACTGACCGCAATACCAGAATATAACAGTTTCCGCTCAGCAATTGAGTATCCCAAACGTTTAAGCTTTAGGAGCAAGTAAATGTGCCGGTAATCTTTTTTGCTAATTTCAGCACATGACTTTGAAAATTAAGATGGCTGGATATTGTAATTCCAAGTATTTGCAATTTTTTACTAATAAGAAATTTTGAGTATCTTGGGGTGGGTATGTGACAATTTCTTCAAAACGATTATGAGCTCTTTTGATTTGGTAGCATTTATCAGGAAATTGTGATAAATGCTACAAAATCAAAAGAGCTATATATATATATATATATATATACATATATATATAATAGATTATCGACATGAGTTGCTGAGATCCGTGACTCATGAAATCGGATAAAGTCGAACATGGCCATAAGAAAAACTTGACTGTAAGAAATTATATTTCGGAGCCTCACTTCATTCTATCCTTAACCATGTGTAGGATCGCGTCTGTAAGAAACACGATGGTAAGAAAAACACTGCTGTAAGAACCTTATTTTTCCTCTCCTCAAGAACGAAGAACGTATTTGATAATATTTATTTTAATATTATGTCCAATATTTACTGTATATTTCTGACTTTAAGAATTATCTAGTTTGAGAACTTTGTTGAAATATATATGTGCATGTATATATAATTTATTCTAAACATTTGAATTCAAAGATTTGGATATTTTCATTTCTATTCTTTACTAAAGTAAAAGAAGTCTTGTCAAGCTAGGATTTCATCGTATTTTGGTGCAAAACATCTTTTTCTAACGAAACTTGCTTGTAAATTCCATTTTTTTTCAATACAAAAAAGCAACATCAACAAATTTAAATACATTTTGCAATAATTAAATTGGCAATATCACTTACTTAAAAAATGAATAGTAAATCACGTAGAATTGATCCCTGAAAAACCTTTATTTTTCCATTGTAAGAATAAGTTTTTGTATATATCTTGATATATGTTTTCGTTTGGAAGAGCAATAGGAACAACAACAAAGAATTATTCGTCAAAACCAATGTTCTAATTCTGTTTGGGAAAAAATAAATTGTATTTACAAAGCATTTAGTTCCATCCCATATGAATTTAAGAATATTTTTATAAATTTGGATATAACTTATATTAGTTTTTTATTATGTTTTATATTAGTTATGACATTTACAAACCTGACCACCATCATCATTGGATCCTCTCGAATATGTATGTCGTCCAATAGACACTGCAAATATGTCTTCATATCTGGGACTACATTGAATATTCATAACTACCAAAGCTTCTTGACTTCCTGGATTTCCACTTTTAATCCCAAAAGGAAATTTCCAAAGAGGGCATAGTGTTCCTGGTTTATTTTGTACATATTTATCAGATGGATCATTCCAATATTTGAAATCAACAGCTATTTCACCGTTTGCATTTTGACTCAGAAGACGACCAATTGTTTTAATAGACCTAAATTAAGATTTCACTCTGTTATAGATATATTTTAATTCTATAATTTGTGCTAAAGGAAAATTATTTACATAAAATCTATAATTTAAATGTGAAGCTGTAAAATATCATTACAGTCTAGATTGAGCATTAATGGTACTAACGAAAGTATTGATCTTAATGAGATATATATGGAATATGGAGTCTCTTGTCCTCTCTCCCCTTGAACGCATCGTATACATGGGATTGGCAATTAATTACACTTTAGCTAGTCTAAGATACAATTCATAACTTATCAAAATAATTATAAGGTGTTTTTGAAATTCACATCAAACTCGAGCTTAGAAAATAAAGGCTTATGGGGGAAATTCTTATACCACATCTATGTTATTATATTCAAATTTTCGTACCATAATTATATTTAGATTCTAGCAATGATATTAACCCATACCGCTCACTAAATGTGCACACTTTTGGCTCCACAGTTTTTACCAAATTTTGAGTTTTTGACTCAGTTTTCCTGTGTGATTTTGGCTCGGCTTTTTTGGCATTTTCCTTCTGCAAAAGCAAATCCTCTTGATATGCATCATACATACGATATTGATTGGCTTCCGCCTCAAACGATACTAACTTCGGAGTTTCCTTCAAGCATGCAACGTCTACTGGAACGTCTTTTATTGTTTGAGTATATCTATGAGTAATTGAAAATTGATCCTTTTTGTAAATCCATGCTTCTCTTTTGTCATCATTTTCATTATCATCATCCATTACCGTAATTTCTGAAATTTCCCACGTTACAATTTCAAATCACAGAATGTTAAAATACAAACGATCTCATTTACTCTAGTTAAATTTGATGTATACTCAAGATTTAGTAGGCTCTACTGATAGTATCTCAGATTCGGATTCTTACAATTTCTTATCCACAAGATTTTTCTTTGGAGATCCGCAACAAATATCTTAAAATCTGAGGGATAACTCCACTAGAAAATAAGAAGTAAACTCAAATTGTTTTGAAGGGAATATATTGATGCCCTACATTTTAACCAGGGGATGTACCTTGGTCTTCCACCGCCTATGGAATTGACGTCTAGTGAATTGAGGCCTAAAAGCTGAATGAAGTTTACTCCAAAACCAAGAACAGTAACTTACGACCACTTCTTCATATAGCGCCTTCTTGAATATTACATATACGCTTATTCCTTTCTTAAAATATTCACTACTATTATTGTTATTTTATTAATGGCATTGCCAATTCTATGAATCTGAGAACTTTCTTCAGGTATATAGCTGTTTTTAACAATTTTGCAGTCGAAATTACAATACAACCCTCTTCATATTCTAATTCCTCCAAGTACCTCTTATGCTTTTACGGCAATCGCTCTTGAACTCATTTGATCAATAACAAGAATTGATGGCAGAAGCTTTTGTTGATAATAAGCTGTCAAGATTAAAATTGGATTCTTTCACTAGTGACTAGTGTATAGCGAATTTCATATGCAAGAAATTGAGCATTGCTCGAATTATAGTTATTCTAATTACATATTTTGAATATTTTTTATTCAGTGTCGGCATCAAACTCAGAATCAAACTTACGAAATCGTAACCCAATCTTCACACTATTTGAAACTTATAAGTTGTAATCGTCAGGATCGATGCAAAACTTCACATTTGTACTTTTTATAAAAGTAGATATAAAGACAAAAGTGATTGATTTGAACAGAGGAAACCATTTCAATAATAAACGATACGACGCAAACACTGAAAGAATCAATAGAACAGCATATTCGTCTATAATTTATAATATTCGGGCATTAGGATAATCTCTCAAAACAAACATTATTTCAGCCTAGTTAGTTGTTACATTGAGCGAACAGCTGGCCCATATTTTGGAATAAACCAAATTTTCGGACCAATATTTACTAAAATGAATGAATGTGTAATATAAGAATAAGCGCTTAAAAGTGATATCGAATGGTGGTTCTCGAATATATTCTACTTAGTAGTTGCCGATTTGGGGTACTGTACTGAAATAATTGCAGTACATGAATGTGGTTTGAATCTAGTCTTGTACGAATAGATTTATTTCTTAAAGTTCTTTCAAATTATATACAATTATTAATGGTGTGAAAAGATATTTAAATAGCCAACAAATCATAAATAAAACTTATTCAGAATGATCTATATTTAAATAAAAATAGCCAAAATGGCAAAGTAGTTAAGGCAAAATCTCACTAGCAGGAAATTTTGGGGCTTACAGTGCTATTTATCGAATTTTATCAATTACAAATTCCAAACATGCTTTTTTGAAATCTCACTGTTGTAAATTATTATAGGTAAAATAGTAATAAATTATGATGCTTCCGAATACCGTAAATCACTACTATGCAGTTGTTAGTGAAGTAAACAACTTAACATATAATTGAATTTTTGTAACAGTAGTAAATAAAGAACAATAACCAGTTTGCACTTTTATTTAATATCCACGCAAATAGCTGTAAAAGAGTTCATAGTTTGAAAGCATGGTTAAGAAGGAAAAAGATCCAAATGCTCCCAAGCGTCCGATGAGTTCATTTATGCTTTGGCTAAACGAGGAACGACCCAAAATTAAGAAAGAGTATGAAGACGCTTCGGTTGCTGAAGTAGCAAAACTTGGGGGAGAGAAATGGAGAGCAATGACCGACAAACAGAAAGAAAAGTGGGTTAAGAAAAGCGAAAAGCTTAAGCAAAACTACGAAAAGGAACTTGCTGATTACAAAAAGAAAAGTACCTCTTCGTAATTACATGTAGAGTTTTATTATAGTGTAGCGTTATAAGGATTTTTAATATTTTTAAGTTAATGGTTGTTATGTATATGTGAAATATATTGTGTATTTTGTTTTTCTAACTTCGTACTTCCGAGAATGATATTAAATTAATACGCAAGTTGGGCTAAATTTAAGAATTAATTTATTTACTTGAAATAACGTAAGCCACAAATCATTCAGTTTACCAACTTTCGACGTGGATTAAAGTGAACATAGTGTATTATAAGGGAAATTAAAGGACCCAGTAAATATTGGCATTCGAGATGGCTTGTTCAAAAATGTGTGTTCTTTCTGTGAAGCCAGCAAGGAGGATTAACGAAATACTTCAAAAAGTTATTGTATTAAACCAAGTTGAAAAAGTAGATTGTCATGGGATAATTTGAGTAAATGGGGGCGGGCTTTCCACAGGCCTCCGCGCTAAACCAAACCACATGGGCTACACAAATGTATAAACTTTGAACCTACCATCAAAATTAAATGAACTGAATATAAAATTTGAAATTATTTGTCATGTATTTCGATACTTGGTTTTGTTTATTTCTTGTTTTGATTCTATTCTAAGCTACTCTTTGTAATATGTTCATATTTTTAATAAGTAGATATTTTTAAAACATGAAATGAAGTTATCCTCTATTGTAGTAGCGAATGTGACTTGTATGAGCCTCATCCTCAAACATTTATTTCATCTCCAAAAGTTTGATAAAGATATACAATTATATTTACGGGCTGAATTTGGTTTCGAACGGGCTGGATATGGATGGATAGCATGGGATGGCCCGATAACACCTACCCATTTACCACTTTGTTGCCGAATATAATACTGTTTATCAAGTGTTAAAGGAAGAGACATCGCATTTGTTTCTTCAAATATATTTCGTAGGCTTAATTTTATTAAAACTTTTTACAGAACTTGATGAATTTTTATCAAAGCAAACATCGAAATAATCTAGAAATGATCTTGTCTCATATAGAGGGGGGATGTGAATGCTTTCAATTAAGTTAGTGTAAATCCACTTCCAACTCTTGCAAACTCTTATCATATTTGCTTATATTGTCAAATACTAAAACAGTATCAGCAGGATATATGAGAAAACCTCATATTCATAGAAATAAATAACTGTCACTATTGTGGTTTTCCGACTCGGGCCAAACATGAGAATAGCAAATGGCAAAGCCTGTTTATCTTCAAATAGCCAAGAATATATTACTTGGGTGTCAAGATCCAATATCCTCATAAATGCTAAGTTCCTAAAAATATTTCAGATTCTTCAAAATGTTATTTTGCATCACCACTATATTTATTAAAGGTTGATTTTTCAGAATATAATATTCACAAATGTAACAAAGAATTCACACAGGTCTTGCTTTTACAAAAGCCATATTTGCAGAGAAAGCATAAATAATGGTTTCATAAGCACACTGCATTATTGTGATATAGTATGCAAAAAGCATGAAAGTATCTCAAAAAATTATTTCCCCATTGTGATACCCAATGTGACGCATCACAATACTGAGACTGAGGTTAATGAGTTATTGTTGGAAATTCGTAGCAGTGAAGGTTTAACTTCAATCTCGTAATGCCGCATATAGTCGTAGACATTAACTCAAAAAATCAATCCTATGCTGAATTTCTAAAACTTAAGCGTACACATTACTCAAAAAAGTATGATTTTGTGTGTAAAATATCATTCAAATTAATAATTATCGGCCCAAAATGGGCTGAAATCAGTGAAAAAATCAATCAACTAGATTTTATGTTACACAGTGTAGTTTTTGCTCTGTATACGTTTAAATTTTTTTATACGATCAATGAAAATGGAACTTATAAAAAAATTGAAAATATCAGCTATTCAGATATTACTAGACATCTCAAATATCCAGTGTATTGGTGTGTAGTGCATGGTCGATTACATAGAAAAGTTGTGGATGTGTCAAGGCATGTGATAAACTAGCTCTTTCTCTGGTAAAACATAAAACCGATGTAGCAATTGCTACAGAAACGTACATATAGCCATCTATAATTGCTGCTTATATTGGAAATTCCTTTATGTCTATATAAAAGCAATAAGCAGGCAGTCTTAATTTAGAGAGCAATTAGTTCATGTATTTTAGTTTGATTTGAAAAGCTCTTTACAACACACTGGACAACTTAAATAGCTCGTTCACAAGTTTTAATATTAAAAATAACTATTGCATAATATACCAGTATTTATAAATTATAAAGCTATTTTTATATAGCAACTAATGCTCAAAGTAATGCAGCATATATGACACGATTGATTTGATATTATAATATTTTTGTTATTATTTAATCAATGCTTGTATTCAGGCTAGATTTTTTCCAAAAAAATAGAAAATATTTTCAATTGAAAGTATTATATGTAAGAATATAAATTGCATCTAATTAATGAATTTTCATTGTAGAATTAGAGATGCTTGTAAGAAGGATATTTTAGCACTAGAATTAAGATTATATTTTGGAATCATTTGTGTAATAATTCAAATTTACTCAATGCTATAAAACTATTCTGACAAATAGGAAGATCGCTCATCGTACGAATTTTGCACTATAATTTGAAGTATTTGCATTACATTAGGCGTAATGTTTATTTTCACTAAAAAAGCTTAGTTTTTTAGGCGGATTCACATTTTATCTTTCAAAACCAAGAAGATTTTTACATTAAATTTTGTTAAAACCATAACAAGTGCTTCCTAAGCACTGTAGATGGCAACTAATATTATCAATTTATCAATTAAGAAATAATATTCTTATGAGTGAATCGATGGAAAAATAAATGAATATTTAAATTTAATCATTTGGAAGAGATTTAGAGATTGTCAATATAAGTCATTGGAAATTTTTTTGACATTTATAAATACGGTTTAGATTATCTTCCAAATATTCATAAGTTATCATCTTTTTGTAATTTCTAAATTGGCCGGCACTGTATATTATTAAAACGGCGGGCAGCCCTGGTAAGCAAAACACTTAGATTAGTACTGAATGCAAAATGACTACAAATAGCAACATACTTGTCAGCAAAAAACCAATAATTTTTGCTTTCTGAAAAAATGCTTGGTTAGAAGGAATGATAAACATAGAAGATGCATGGAAACAACTTAATATATAATGTAACAGGTGTCAGTAGGAAAGACTATCTCAAAATATATTTAAGGTCACAATAGGCAAAATGTTGTTTAAGTACACGCAATTTAAGCTTCTTCGGATGAAAATATTATAAAACTCAATTTCTTAGCAGCAATGCTAATCTATTATAGTAGGTGTTTCAAAGACAAGTTTAATTTGATGTTAGTTGAAAAATTTTCTTAGGCCTGGAAGCGGATCAAGTTTTTTGGAGCCTACTTCTTAAATTTGCACATTTCAAATTCATTTGACATGCCTAAAACCAATTCAAAAAACTAGAACTAGCAAAATGAATATAATAATGATGGTAGAATTAGAACATAATACAATAGTAACAAAACGAATATTTCCGGAATGGACAATGATCATTTATGAAGCAAGCTTGCACCCCAAGTAGATCCCTATCTCTAACCGCAACAAAATTTTGAGGGAGCACGCTAAAATCTATGAAGAGTTCTATTTTATGGATTGCAAGCTAGTGTTACAAAAAACCGAAAATGTATAAATGTTTCACGCATGACAGGTACGTGGTAGCCAATAGTTTGAAAATTTAACGCCTTACCATGTAGTTATCATGCTACAAAACACTCATATGTAACATATCATATAATAATTAAGTCTAGTGTTAGGGCCTATATATGCAATAATAAAATTAAGGTCAACATTATTGAATGATCCGACATGACCCGACCCGGACTGGAAAAAATTTCACCCAATTCGACCTACGTCCACCTCTGACTTCATCTACAAGTAAAATATAGCCTGTAAATTAAATATTTAATATTAATTTATTAATCTATATTAGTTATTAAAAAGCAATGGGATTCTATTTTACCTAGACTTTATTATTTAATTTCATTACACCAGGAATCAATTTGATCTTTACAAAAATACAAAAATTATCCCACCAGTAGATGGCGTGACGAGAACGAAATTATCTATTTGAGTTATTGAAATTTTTATTTGTAGAAAGTTTCAGTTTGGTTTTTGGAATAATAATAGACAGTTGAAAATATTTTTGGCATATAACCTTAAAAAATCATAAGATATGTCAAAAATATTCATATATGAATAATAAAGTTAATGCCTTCAGAAATGGACGGAAAGTTGTATTTTTAAATTATGAAAATCCCGAATTTCTACAAGGTTTAAATTGAAAATATAAGAAACATTAATGCAATTCTTAAATGTGTTTGTTTTTTAGGTGAAAGCGGAAATGGCAAAGCATCTAAATCCGTCAGACATGGAGGCACGTTTTAGACGAATAAATCAATCAGAGATCGACGAATACAAGTAACCATTTAAAAGAGACAGTAATTAGAAGCAAATTGTTCTATTTCATAACATTGACCTGGCTTAATAGAATTGAATGATCTTATAATTCTTTTTTAAAAATCTTTAAATTCTCATTTGTTTGTGAGCCAAATTAATGTGAATATCAAATAGACTGCATAGTTTTAACGTTTTTAATTTCCTTTGTTTAGTTAAAATTATATCAAAAGCTTAAATACAGTTTTTATTAACGCGTTACGAGACTTACAGCATAATTTTCCAGGAAACATTTAAATAAGTAGTGTGCCAGGAAAAATTTATGTAACGAACATTTTCAATAAATATAAAGCGGGGTAGGCTCTTCGTTTCACATAATGTGTATTTTGACCCTAAATTTTTAAAAAGTTTTAAGCCCTCATAGCTCACTAAATAATAACGATTTCTAAAATCGGAAAACATCACTGGATAGCAGTGGCGGCTCGTGCATGCAAAAGTTAGGCAAGCAAATATTTTTAAGTAACTAAAATAGTGTAAATAAACAACCATGAAAAATTTATTTATATATGAAATCCCCGAGGAGCAGAAATTTATCTGTAATATTATCATATAAATAAGATTAGTCCTGCAGTTCTTTTAATAAATCATTTTCAAGAAAAAATTGCTAATGATTTCTGTAGTTTTTTCTTCTCTAATTGGTTATTCCTGTATTTGTTTAAAATTTTTTAAGCAGAAAATAATCGATCTGCAAGATGGTGATCAAAATCCAATAGTTTGCATTAATTCAAATATTTACAAATTTTCAGTAATGCAGTCAATAAATCGTGCATTTCAAAATATTGAATAAGAATTTTGTCGATTTTTTTACAATTGAAGGCATGTTCATGAGAGGAAACTTGAGATAAATTACAAAGTTTTCAAGGTTGAGAAAACTTAGAGTAGAAATTCAGAACAGAAAATGGCAATCTGATGGAAATCACAGTAAACCGCCCAAAGTTTTTTTTCAAATTTATTTCCATATACATGTATATGAACTTAAAATATCACGTAATATTTGATTTTTTTAATGAATTGGTAGCACATTCGTAGAAAATAATCGTCTTTGATTCACAATTTTCATAAATTTTCTAAATTCTGTAAAGGAAAGAATATTGTACAGGAATCCGTGATGTAAAATTTGCGAAAAAACTATATACCAGGTAGGAGCCTTGCTCAAATATATTGCTGCTTCTTGTACTGCTTGAATGTAAAAATGTTTCTGATTGATTTAAATAATAAATATAATGTTTACTTTTGAATTATTGTATTGAATTAAAATATTTCGCGTGGTTTTTTAGGCTACGGTTCGAATATGTGATTGGTCACGCGTTACTGTCACATTTTGATAAAATCGCAAGTCTAACCATAACCACCGGATAATTAGCGATGTGACGTGTTTCTTAATTTACTTTCTACCAATCACGTAGCCTTAAAATGAAATATTTCAATGTGAAGCAATGAGCGGACTGCTTGCTTTGGTAGCTAAATCTTCGTGCAAGCAATGAGTTGGAAGAAAACGGATCTAGTTTACGTGTTTGAGCGAGTGTAGGTACAGCATTAAGGCATTTGCTTGCTGTGGCGCAATCATTCAATTATTTTCAAAGCAAATCGTAATGAATTACTTCCTAATTCAATTCATTTATTAATTGATTCTTGAATGTTGTTTTAAAGCAAAACTAATAATTTACGAATTGTACATTTGGTATGGATATAAATTCATGCAATTATGAATGAAATTCATGTATTAAAAAATTATTAGGCAAGCACTGCTTGCCTTGCTTACACGCACGAGCCGCCTATGCTGGATAGGTAATGCCTTTGTAATCAAGCATGATCACTTAGACGATTATTTGCAAAAAATAGTTGAAACTAGTTGCTGCGATTGGTTTTAGATCGCTTTATTATTGAAAACTAGGTATGGGAAAAATTTGATGTATTTTGTAAAAATGGAGTTTTCAAGGGAAAAAAATTTGAAGTATTTTGTAAAAATGGAGTTTTCAAGGGAAAAACGTTTTAGATACGTCAAACACAGGGAAAATCTTTATCACAAGTTTTCACCATAACCGGGAAGCCCACTAACCATAGATGTTGTCGATATTCCAAATTTTTTAATGAGCTTGGAGAAAACTGCTTAAAAATGTGGACAAAACCGATTGTATCTTCAGGGATGCAATAGGCAGTTTAGGGTTAAATTTGATATTTTTCAAAAACATAAATTTTTACATATAGTAAATGTGAATTGAGTTCGAAATGTTGCATAGTAGCAAAAATGATAATTATAATCTCGGGTATGGGTGGGTACACGCAAAAAATGCTTTTTTCGAGAGGATACGTCAATAAAAAAGCTGACCCTTGGCCCTATCACTAATACAAGGCTATCACAATTCACATAATATAATTATTAAATGTTATAAAATGTCAAACAAAAATCCACATAAAGGAACATATTCTCAAGTTTTGTTTGGCATGCTGATAATAATTGACATTTACAAGTATTATATTTATATATCTTAAATCTGATATCTTTTGGTTTTCACTTAAAATTTACTCATATAAGGATTGTTTTTAATATTAAGCATGTTACTCAAGCAGATCACCAACCAAAGCTAAAAGAAAATTTGCTACTAAATTCAGAAAAGATATAAACATTAAGAGAGCTAGGAATGTAATCCACGAAGTAATCTATTCAATTAAACAAAATGTCTTAATTTCAGTAATTGTTAGTTTTAAAAAAAAGATCAATCTATGNTATATATATATATATATATATGCTATATATATATATATATATATATATATATATATATATATATATTTTTTATATTGATATTAAAATTACATAAAATAAAGCAAATAAATTTTACATTACAGATAATGAAAGGTAATGGAAAACTTCCCACTAAAATTTGTTGGACAATTACAGGATGATGAAGCTTTTACTGACCTTCAAGTGGGAGATTGTTTGCAAATACATACTAATTGTGAATGAGCATTTAAAAACTAACATCTGAAATGTAAAAACAACTTTGACGTAATTGCAAATGATGTAACAATATTATTATTATAGTNATAAAGGAACATATTCTCAAGTTTTGTTTGGCATGCTGATAATAATTGACATTTACAAGTATTATATTTATATATCTTAAATCTGATATCTTATGGTTTTCACTTAAAATTTACTCATATAAGGATTGTTTTTAATATTAAGCATGTTACTCAAGCAGATCACCAACCAAAGCTAAAAGAAAATTTGCTACTAAATTCAGAAAAGATATAAACATTAAGAGAGCTAGGAATGTAATCCACGAAGTAATCTATTCAATTAAACAAAATGTCTTAATTTCAGTAATTGTTAGTTTTAAAAAAAAGATCAATCTATGCACTATATATATATATATA